>JAMKQA010008848.1:0-19751 GCA_024699735.1 Posidonia australis | reverse complement strand
GGATTAGGATTTATGGTTGGATTTTTAAGTGGATTTAATTGGATTTTGTTTGATTAGGGTTCTTGTTAGGGTTTTGTTGGATTTTTGGTGGATTTTAGTTGGATTAAGTGTTTTATTTGTTTTTCAGTGGATTTTAAGTTAGATTAAGTGTTTTAATTTTTTTTTAGTGGATTTTAATGGGGTAGTGTTTTACTAGGTCAGGTGGGCTAGTGTGGATCTGATTGGGACCTATGTAGACTAAGATTTTGGTGGTCGCGACCAGAGCATCAACAGGAGGAGCTTGTTGCCAAATGAGCTCAAAATTGGAGTGTCTACAATGAAAATACATGAACAAGCACAAACAAGTCAAGATGACACTAATGCAAGCAAATTTATCATTATGGTCTATCAGTGATACAGAATTTTCTAATCAAACTCTCGTTCTCTTGGAGCTGCCAGCGCCTGTGAAGCAAGTCCCACTAGGCGGTATCTCGCTTATGGGCCATGTTTCTCTTATTTCAGCTACATATTCCACTGTACAACCAGAGCCCTCTGTAATAGCAAGATTGGAGGATTTAATGCCAGCACGCATCATACGGGCCAACTCTGAAGTTGTTGCATTAGAGCCAAGGATATATCTCTTATAACAATTAGGAATGGGACTTTGCTCAATGGAGTCCTGGCAGAAGCCGAATTGGCTAAGAACTCGGACAGGGTGATATTCCACACCGCCTGTAAACCCAAGAAGAACCACTAGCCGCATGTCCCCAGCATTAAGAAAGGCAATAAAAGTCCTTGAGTCCGAGGATATAATGCACCATGTTACCGTATCCTCTGCGAGATTCCACAATCTGCTGCACAACTCGTGTACACCTGGAAGTGTCCTTGAATGGTGAATGCGGCTATAAGCCTCAAATGTAGAAGGCCGAGGGCGCAGAAGCTTCACTCCCATATGAGCAGCAAACCAAACCTAGCAAAAATGGGTTGCATAGTTAGATAAGCACAGCAGAGTATTAAAATAAAATGGCTTGCTTACTTGCACCAGGGCGCCACAACCATGGAAGTGTCAGGATCGTCTCAACGCCCAGTCCAAACCAATATAAGTCTCTACAAGGAGAACAGGAGCAAGATCAATTTGGCGAGTAACCATCGCCCAAGCTATTTCGGCCACCTCAATAGCCACAGTCATCCGGCCATGGCTAAAAATAAGCTCCCCAAGGAAGCGCATCACAAAACCATGAAGCCACAGGTTGCCTAAAGAGGAATAAGCGCTGATAATTTCATCAAAATAATCCAAGCACACCATGGTAGTTGATCCGTCTCTATAGATAAGGTTCTTTTCACAAACGCTATTGGTCAAACCAGTCAGTTGGCTCAGAACTGAAGCATAGTTGTCGTGGCAAGTGAAGACAGGTGGGGACATGAATGGTGATAGGCCGCAAATCCGTCTGGCCTCCTCCAAAGTCAGAGTCATTTCTATCTGCCCGAAATGGAAAACGTGTAAGGCCGGCTTCCAAAATCATGCCACGGCGCATAGCAGGTGCCAGTTAACCTCCACTTTAGCTATACTTAATAGGGAGGAGGATATGCCCCAAATCCGCAGTTGTTCATGATCTACAGCTGTTAAGGCATCAATCCAGCTGCGCAGAGCATCTGAACAATGTTTTGGTGTCACCATGGTGGGATAGCTCTGTGGACACAAATTTGGGCGAGATATGGTAGGAAAAAAGGCAGAAGTTGACATAAATATGAGGCAAATAGAGTGATCCAATAGAATATGATCTTAATCTAAATGCAAATCAATAAGTATGCTCAAGAAATTTCGTCTTGTTGTAAATCTGAGATAACGTGGCAAAAACGAAATTTGTATTTTGTTTTTTCCTTTTCATAGAGCAAGGCATGAAGAATTCGGTAAGGAAAACATTCACATACCATTGTAATAGCACAGCAGGAGTCCAGAATAGATCAAAGAAAGATGCAACAAGCAGGCTTTGAAGATTTGAGGGTGTTTGCAGAAAGGGGCGGCGGTGCATCTCGCTAGGAATGTGAGATTATAAGCAAGAGGTTTTAGCAAAAAAGGAAAGCAAGCTAACCATTTTTGGGTGGAGCACCAATATGGCGCACATAGGCGGTGCATGTAGATGGCGCACCTCGGCAGCGCACCTAGACGGTGCACCAAACAACTGAAAAATTCAGCAGCACATCCCTTAAAAATATGGACCTCGCCAAATCGGCACCATTTTTCTTGGATCTGCACAGAAAATTTCATACAGTATACACAAACAATACCCAAAGAAGGGGGTGCATTCTAGAATTTGGAGTTATCATTTTTTTCAAGCAGATTTACAATGTTCCAATGTTAATACAAAGCTTGGCTATAGCAAAAAGATAAAGATGGCTATTCCTCGTCTGACTCCTCCTCATCGGACGACGCCTCTTGGAAGCTCTTGGCCAAAAGACAGGCACCTCGTCGAGTGATCCGGCGCGACCACTAAGCGGCAGCAGTAGCCTGAGAACGGGAAGCAGAACTCCGAACCCTTTGTGAAACTTCAGTATCTGAGCGATCCTCCTCAGCAGCTTCCATAGTGAATTCCCCACTGCTTGCTGCATTCACCTCATGAGCTGGGAAATCTTGCTGCAACATCGAGACCTATGTTAGTAGTCAGAATTATTGAATACTATAGCAAAAGCAAAAGAGTGAAATACCTGAATGATGTTGCGCCAGCGTAGTTCCTGCTAGTTTACAGATATGTTAGCCATTTGTTGAGAATAGCAATTCACAAAAGTAAAAGTTCTACCCTTTTTCGTCGGATATCGGCATAGAAGGCGCCGAATTGTTCTTCAAAGCCCTATTGAATTATGACAAATATCAGATTTATATGGATCATATGCATGGAAGTGTTAAAAAGGATTATAATCAAGTACCTTGGCCCAGTTGGAGGCGTACCACATCCTGCGCTGGTTATCTCGTACAACCTCCTCAAATAGATATGGCTTCCCGACTCGTCTGTACCAAGCCAGATAATCTGTGTAATTGACTTCTTGAAGGACATGCCTGTCCTGAGAGGCAACAGCTGCTGCATGTCGACTTCTGGCCACAGAACGGGTCGAGGCTGGGCAATCCATGTCGGCAGGAGGAGGGGCAGGAATGCAGAATTCATTTAGAAATTGGTGCCTCACGCACCCCGGGAGAAAATATGCCGACTTCTTCATACAGTATAACTTCACCTGCTTGTCCCTAAGAACGCGGCCAGAATTCAGAGGAACCGAATCAAAGCCATCATATCTAGCAAATGGGCGCAGGTGAACCTGTTATGGAAAAGACAAGTATAAGCAATTTAGGCAGTACATGCTTAAAAGAACTGAAGGCTACGGTATAAAAGGAAAACTCACATCCTCGAGCTCTACCAGGTCCAGCAGATACCGGTAGGACTCATAACTATACACCCCTGCAGCAGCCCGTTGGTCAGGCTCGACCCACTAGCGGGGAAGGGGCAGTAGCTCATCACGAAGGTGGCCGAAGCTATACCCCTGGGTGATATGCTCCATAATCCAGTACTAGCAATGGAAAACAGAGGTTAAATATAGAACTAGAAAAACATTTATTTTGCAAATAATGGAAATGAATACTTACAGTAAGCAGAGGATATAGCCCCACATAGGAGCGGCACCAAAGCTTGACTACATTGTCAAGCTTGCAGATCAACCAAGTGTAGTTGGCACCAGCCCAGTCATAGTGATCCAAATGCTCTAGATTGGTTAAGTACGCTAACTAATCAGCACGAATGCAGTACGCAGACGAGTCGCAAAAGATCATTGATAGTAGATCCAGCAAAAAGTGTCGCAGCACCAAGTCTACCTCGTCCGTATCAGGCTCGGGGTGAGGCCAGAACTGGTCCCACTCTCTCAACCATCCCACAGTAATCATGTGTTTCCCCCTAGGTGGCTTAGGAGGAACATGGCCCAGGTGTGCAGGAGCAAGGTGAAAGCCATGAGTAGTCTCACCTATGATCGACTCGTCACCGAAGGGGAGGCCTGTCAGCAGGGCCCACCGGTCGGGCAGGATGGTCAATTTTCTCAATGGGAAGTGAAAGGTGTGCGTCTCAAACCTCCACCTCTCCACCAGAGCTCGGAAGAAATTGTAGTAGCCATGTATGACCGGAATGCGCAGTAAGCCACCGATGAAGGAGAAAATCATATAGAAACTCAGGTATGCGGTGGAAATGGTCTAGCATTGGGGCCCAGTGACACCGCATTATTCGGTTTGCATCACCAGCCTGAAATTTTAAGAGCAGCATTAATATCAAGTCAGAAAGTAATTTTAAAGCACAGCAAAGCAGGAAATTACCCCAAAGTCAGGATCCTCGCAGATATGATGGTTGCTCAGCAGCCGCCCCTTGAAATTAGCAGACTCTTGAAAACACATTTGTCAGAAAAGGCACCAGATTTATATAGACATTGTCTTCCAATTTGGACCTACCTCAACAGAGACGGCCGGAGTCGGGCTACTGGAGGCACGTGACCTCGAAGAA
This sequence comes from Posidonia australis, assembly GCA_024699735.1. Lineage (NCBI taxonomy): Eukaryota > Viridiplantae > Streptophyta > Magnoliopsida > Alismatales > Posidoniaceae > Posidonia > Posidonia australis. Next base: position 15,240 of record JAMKQA010008848.1, on the reverse strand, counting down.
CTACACCGCCGCTGGGAACGAGAGCTAGACGACATATCCCGTGAGAGCTGTGGCGTTCCCTCCTCGGGAACTAGATCATCCTACATTAAAACAGGAAGCACAACAATGACATGCTGGAATGCAAGACAAAGTCAGATATTGCATTGTAGTCAAAGACAGGATGAAAAGGTGGGCATGGCATTTAAATAAAGTACTATGGCATATGGTGGTAGAAATACAAGTATAAATAGGCATACAGTAAACAAATGATTACGTGGAAATGTGTAAATCATGTTGAAATATGTAGAAATGGAGCACTCTGGATAAGCTATCAAGCATGGTTCATAATTAATTTAAAGTGGATAATTTGGTTCAAAGCAACTTGTGAATAAATTCAGAAAATGGCATAGAAGAGCAGCATGGCATGGCCTAAACAAACAACAAATCTCTTTGAACCATCTCACGGCTGATCCATCATCACCACTTCAGTCATCTACTGCATGACCAACCCATAAGCCCGCCTATCACCAAAATCCATGACCATCATCACCTTCTTCACGACCATCCACTCTAACTCACCACATCACTGCCAACCCGCATCACCATAGCCAGCCTGCCACCACCCGAAAACCATAAACCCGCCATTTCGCCACCACTATCATCACCACAGCCAGCCCACCACTGCGTGGCTCAGTTCGTAATGATGTGATTACACTTATTTTCCAGTCTGTAATGAACAAGCAGCTTAAAACAAGTGTCAAAGGTTTGGGTCATCCCTAGGCCTCTTAGCGCCTCTTGCTTCTGGAAATAATATAGGACTTGGAATGGCTCCGCAGATCGACCTGTTACCTCCACTTCGGCTTCATAGTCAGCTGAACAACCCTTGCCTTCTGTGACTGTAAGGTTGCTTGATCGGATGGAGCCAGTAAGCAGGTGTGATAGTTCCTTTGTTGTTGCGTAGGAGCTCAGGGGATACTCCTGGAATCGAGCTGGCATCGGCCATTGAGCAAAGGAGTCTTGTCGGTAACCGAACTGCCGCATCACTCTGATTGGATGATATTCGACACCACCAGTCAAGCCTGACAGAATAATAAGCTTTATGTTGGCATCATTGAAGAAAGCTTTAAAGTCATGAGTTGCCGAAGGGATTATGCATTAGGTCACCTTGTCATCAGTTAACCTCTCCAGCCGTTCATCTTCTCCGCGAACCGATGTGAGTGTGCGGGCATGACTGCTTTGGCAATAAGACTCGAAGGCTGACTGCTAAGGGTGTAAGGCTTTTACCCTTAGATGAGCTACCAACCACACCTGTAAAAAGGCTCCGCAATCGTAGAAATGTCAGCACCGTCGCAATGATCAGTCAAGAACTCAATAAGTCTCTGCCAGGATAATAGGGGCCAGGTCTATCTGACATGTTATCACTGCCAAAGCAATTTCTACAACCTCGATGCTCACAACTGTCTGGCCATGGAAAAACATCAGCTCACCTAAGTAGCGGTCGACGAAGCCTCTCAACCATAGCTCATCACCCAAGGAAGCATGCCTCTCGACCATCTTGTCAAAGTAAATGAGTTGCAGCATGGGAGATTGCCCATGAGTACAGATCAGTTGATGATCGCAATCGCTGGTCGACAGGCCAGTGAGCTCACTCAGCACAGAAGAATATCCATCTCATCACATAAATGCAGTGAGCCCAAGAAATTTTGGCAAGGAGCACACCCGACGGACCTCTTCCAAAGTGGGGGTCAACTCAATCCTTTCGAAGCAGAATGTGTGATTTGTAGGCTTCCAGAACCGGGCTGCTGCACACATGAAGTAATGGGAGACCTCTACATTTGCAATGTCTAAGAATTTTGTGGAGATTCCCCAAGTCCACAGCTTGTCATGGTCATCATTTGTTAACTTTCCAATCCACGCTCGAAGAACCTCTGAGCACCTCGTTGGTATGACCATCGTAGGGAAGCCCATGAGTGGTGGGGAGTTGCAGCTTTTCTAGACTCAAGTCTATAGAACATTATTAAGAGGGTATTCAGAATGACAAATCACTTTGTTCCATGCACATAATATTTCATACAGTCCAATGCAGACGGAAAACTCATAAATTACTACTGAATGCTGAGTCATATATCAGTAGCTATTCTGAAACTGTGCAAGGAGAACAGCTAACATGTTTACTGCTTGAGCACACAGGGCTACCTTCCAAGTGATGAGTTGATGGACCCATCATCGGATAGTTAGGGTTATTAGCCCAAGGATAAGGGGTTGGTTCTCGGATATAAGAAAATAGCAACTCGGATCTCCTCTGGACTTAAAGGAGACACGAAGAAAAGGAATAAAGGTTGTTCCTAGAGGTCAAGAATCAACGACTCGGGACTCCTCTGGACTTAAAGGAGTCACGGAAAAGGGATAAAGGATTGTTCCTAGAGGCCAAGAAATTAGCGACTCAGGACTCCATCAGACTTAAAAGAGTCGCGAGAAAGGGACAAAAGTTGTTCCTAGGGGCCAAGAATCAGCGACTCGGGACTCCTCCAAACATAAAGGAGTCGCGAGAAAGGGACAAAAGCTGTTCCTGGGGGCTAGGAATCAGCGACTCAGGACTCCTCTGAACTTAAAGGAGTCGCAAGAAAGGGACAAAAAGGCTATTCCTAGAGGCCAGGAATCAGCAACTCGAATCTCCTCTGGACTTAGAGGAGACATGAGAAAAAGAATAATGTACTGTTCCTAGAGGCTAGGAATCAGCGACTCGAGACTCCTTCGGACTTAAAGGAGTTAAGAGAAAAGGGATAAAGGGTTGTTCCTAGAGACCAGGAATCAGCGACTCGGGACTCCTCCGGACTTAGAAAAGACAAGAGAAAGGAGATAAGGAGCTATTCTTGGAGGCCAGGAATCAGTGACCTAGGGCTCCTTCGGACTTAAATGAGTCGTGAAAAAGGGACAAACGGGTTGTTCCTGGAAGCCAGGAATCAACAACTCGGATCTCCTCCGGACTTAAAGGGGACACGAGAAAAGGGGTAAGGAGCTATTCCTGAAGGCCAGGAATCAGCGACTTGAGACTCCTCTGGACTTAAAGGAGTCACAGGAATGGGACAAAATCTGTTCTTGGAGGCCAAGAATTAGCGACTCGGATCTCCTCCAGACTTAAAGGTGACACAAGAAAACGGACAAAGGGCTGTTCCTAGAGGCCAGGAATCAGCGACTCAGAACTCCTCCGGACTTAAAGGAGTTGCGAGAAAGGGACAAAAGCTATTCCTGGAGGCCAAGAATTAGCGACTCAGATCTCCTCTAGACTTAAAGGAGTCACGAGAAAAAGATAAAGGTTGTTCCTAGGGGACCAGGAATCAGCGATTCTGAACTCCTCCAGACTTAAAGGAGTCACAAGAAAAGGGACGAAGGTTATTCCTAGAGGACAAGGAATTAGTGACTCAAATCTCCTCCAGATTTACAGGAGATACGAGAAGAGGACAATGGTTGTTCCTAGAGGCCAGGAATCAGCAACTCGAATCTCCTCCGAACTTAAAGGAGATACGAGAAATGGACAAAAACTCTGAACTCCTCCGTACTTAAAGGAGTTGCGAGAAAAGGACAAAGGTTGTTCCTGGAGACCATGAATCAGCGAATCAGATCTCCATCAGACTTAAAGGAGTCACGAGAAAGAGAATAAAGGAACTAGACAATCGAGAAGTAGTCGGTGACCATTCGAAAGGTAGGATAGACGAACTATTCAACCGAGAGACAGTCAGTGGCAGTTCAAGAAGCGGGATATCAAGAGTACAATACCAAGAGGCAGCTGACATGCCCCTGGTAATAGGGTGATAGTACCAAATGGCAGCTAACATGCCCCTAGCATCGAAGGGATAAGGACGTTGCTAAAAGAGAGGAACAAAGAAAACTAAAGCCTAGATAGCTTGTTTTTCCAATGGTGGCCTGTCAGAAAACACTAACTTATGGGTGCATCCTGAACTATGACTGCCATGCTTGCTCACTTGAGGCCATTGATGCTGTTGGACGGCGATGATCGACCTGGATAAACCGTTGCTCTGATTCTACACTGATATTCACTACACAACAGGATAAGGGCTTTACGAGCGCATTATTTCCTCCTCGCAAAAGATGGACTTGTTGGATGATTTTGACATCTCTCTAGGTTCACGGTTGTGTAACCGACTGATTTCTGGGTAGTTTGACTTTGGCACTAGACTATCGACTGTACTCTCTCTTATTGATTAGGGGAGTACTGATATTCTGACTTTGCTCTGATCTCAGAGGCTCATGGCTATTGTTGTCCTTGTTTATGCGCTCGAGCTATGGTGTAGACAACATGTTCTGGACGAAGATACTGTCCCAAGAAGGGTCAACCAATAGAACAGCTGACATGCCCCCGGTTGACGGAGAGGGCTATCACCACAATGGCAGCTGACATGCCCCTGGCGTACGGTATCCTCTACTAGGTCCTTGGCTGAAGAGCAGCTAACATGCCCCTGGTTTAGGACCTAGTGGGACCTTGCAAAGTGGATAAGTGATAATGCATGCAAGCATGATGGTGTTATGATGTATCTATGTCATCCCTCAGAATAAATTTGGAATGCTAATCATGCCTGCTATGAGAAGAGAAAAAGACCTTGGTTCACAAGACACTACCTAGACTTCGAGGCTGTTGGTGGCTCTTTGGGACGGACTATTCAGTAGGTTAGGCTCCGTGCCAAACTCTTGGGGACTCAGACCTACTTTTTTGGCTTTTGACTTATTTCTTTTCTCCCTCTTCGGCTTGTAGGCTCGCTCTAACCCTCGCTTGGGGGTAATGGACATTCGGATTTGGAGGGGGCTGTTGAGATTTTATGCAAGGGGTGGCTAGTCTCTTGGGCTGCTTGAATTTTATGCAAGGGGTGGCTAGTCCCTTGGGCTGCTTGGATTTTTGGGACGTTTGCTTCGACTCCTCCCCAAGGTAAGTGGTAAGGGTAGAGTTGGCCTACTTGTCTCTCTCTGTTAGGGCTGGCTTCTGTCTTCGACTTCTGTCTTCTTATTTCTTTTATGCCCTTGTGGATATATTTTATTTTGCTATTTTGGCTCACAGTCATGCTCACTCCTAACATTTTATCTCCCTCTTGGAGGTGTAAGTCCCCATGGGAGTTTGGACATTTCGCCTAACCACGTTTGGGTGGTGACTCCCTCGTTCACTAAGACGTCTGGGTAGTGATAACTGAAGAGGTGTAGACCCTTCTCAAGCAGGCTAGCTATTTCGATTCTCGTCATCGACATGTGATGCAGATGCTTTATGCGTAGATGGATGTAGTTATTGACATGCTTAAGTTACTACTGCACATGAAAATAAAAAGACAAATGCTATGGATTAAATGCACTGGGATCACCACTTATTTAGAAACATGGATGAATGATGGAGTAATGCATGATGCACCAAAGGATACTTTGCAAGGCAAGGATACACACCTTTCGTTCATTGGTAGTACTTCTTAAGATAACATGTGTTGATTGGCTTAGGTAGCTCGACGTTGTCCATGTCTTCGAGGATTGCTGCGCCTCCCGAATAGACACATTTGATGATGTAAGGACCATGCCAGTTAGGTCAGAATTTGCCTCGACCGTCTGGGAGATGTATGGTTCGCAGAACTAGATCACCAGGTGCGAAGCTCCTAGGTCGGACCCTTTCTTGATATGATTTGGCTATTCTCGCTAGGTAACAGTGGGCATTGTACATGGCTTGTAGCCTACATTCGTCAATCAAATTCAGCTGGATGTATCGATCCTTGACCCATTCAGCTTCTTCTAGCTCAGCTTCCCTCAAGATTCTGAGTGATGGGATTTCTACTTCAACTGGTAGGACCGCCTCCATGCCGTACACCAATGAGTAAGGTGTCGCTCCTATTGAGGTCCGGACCAAAGTTCTGTAGCCCCATAGCGCATAAGGGAGTTTCTCGTGCCAGTCCTTATGTGTTTCGGCTTCTTCAGGATCTTGATTAAGTTCTTATATGCTGACTCCATGGCACCGTTCATCTATGGGCGGTACGGGGAAGACTTGTGATGCTTGATCTTAAGGCTCTATAGATAATCTTCTAATCTCTGGACTATGAAATTCTTACCGTTGTTTGAGATAATGGAGTGTGGCACCCCCTACCGGGCTATGATATTGTTCTTGATGAACTTTTCAGTGGCTATAGCTATGACGGATTTGTAAGAGGCCGCTTCCACCCATTTGGTAACGTAATCTATGGCTACCAGGATGTAGCTATGGCCATTAGATGAGGCCGGATGGATGGCACTGATGATGCCTATTCCCCAAGTAGAGAAAGGCCACGGTGAAGATATGTTGTGCAGTTGCTGAGGGGGAGCATGTATGAAGTTCCCATGAATCTAATAGTTGTGGCATTTGCGCATGAAGTGACAACAATCTGCCTCCATAGTTGACCATAAGTAGCCTTGCAGCATGATCTTCTTGGCTAGCAGTATTCCATTCATGTGGGGGCCACATGTCCAGGCGTGGACCTGAAGCATCAAGGTACCAACCTCTTTCTTGTCGACACACCGCAAAAGCACCTGGTTATATGACTTTCTGTATAGATATCCCCCCGCCCAACACGTATTTTGACGCCAGGCATGCCAAGGTCTTCTTATCTACCGGTGATGTGCCAGTTGGGAGATCGCCTGATTGAAGGAAGGTCTTGATGTCATGATACCAGGGAAGCTTTGTCGAGGAGTCTGCTTCTTCTATGCTCATGCAATGGACAGGCTGCTCTGCTCAGGTGACTGATACGTCGACCGTGTGCTCTTCAGGGATTGAGAGCCAAGAAGCAAGAGTTGCTAGTGCATCTGCATAGGACTTTTTGGCTCTACTCATGAAGGAGAAGTGCACTTCCGCGAACTCCCTGACCAGCTGTAAGAGATATTCGTGATATGGCACCAGCTTCAGATCCTTGGTTTTCCATTCACCATTGATTTGGGATATGACTAACATGGCGTCCCCGTGCACCTGTAGTTTCCGCGCGCCATGCTCTAATGCAATTTGCAGCCGCAGAATGCACGCCTCATACTCGACTTCATTGTTGGTTCATTCGAAAGTGAGCTTTCTAGAAAAGGAGGTCATCTGTCCCTGTGGTGTTGACAATATCGCGCTGATTCCTCTACCCCTCTTGTTGACAGCTCCATTGAAGTACAAGTGCCATCGGGACTTGTCTTCTGGCTCATCAGAATCTGCATCTCCCATGGTGAATAGGATGTCTTCATCTGGGAGCTACGTCTATAATGGCTCATACTCGGGCAATGGTAGGTTAGGTGGTCTGCTACTGCCTGTCCCTTCATTGATTTCTGTGTGACGAACGTAATGTCATACTGAGACAGCATCACCTGCCATTTCACACATCGCCCCACTAATGCTTGCTTTTGGAACAAGTACTTCATGGGATCATGCCGGCATAGGAGAAGGACCGGATATGCCATCATATAGTGCCTGAGGCGTTGGGTGGCCCAAACAAGGGACAAGTAGATTTTCTTGATGGGACTGTACCTGGCTTCACAATCATTGAACTTCTTGCTCAGGTAGTAGATGGCTCTCTCCTTACGTCTTGTTTCATCGTGTTGCCCAAGGACTGCACCCATGGATGTTGGGTGGTGGAAAGATATAGTAGCAGAGGTAGCCCTGGTGTGGGTGGAACCAGGACGGGAGGCTTTGTAAGGAGCTGCTTGATTTTATCGAATGCAGCTTGACATTCTTCATTCCATTGGATCTATGCATTCTTTCTTAATAGCTTGAAGATGGGCTCACAGATGGGAGTAAGCTGTGCGATAAACCGGCTGATATACTGTAATCGGCCCAATAAGCTCTTGACTTCCTTTACTGATGCAGGGGGAGGCATATCAATGATGGCTCTTGCTTTACTTGGGTCGACCTCAATTCCCCTTTGACTGACGATATATCCCAGAAGTTTGCCAAAAGACACACCGAATATGCATTTGTTGGGGTTAAGACGGAGCTTGTATTTCCTGAGATGATCAAACAGCATTCTCAAACAGGCCAGGTGCTCCTCAGGTTCTTTGGACTTGGTAATCATATCATCTACATAGACCTCTAACTCTTGATGCATGAGGTCATGGAAAAGTGTAGTCATTGCCCTTTGATATGTTGCACCGGCATTTTTGAGCCTAAATGGCATCACACGATAGCAGAAAACTCCCCAAGGAGTGATGAAGGAGGTTTTCTCCATATCCTCTTCTGCCATTTTGATCTGGTTGTACCCCGAGAATCCATCCATGAATGACAGCATTTTGTGTCCAGTAGTGTTGTCCACTGAGACATCTATATGAGGCAGTGGGAAATCGTATTTGGGACTCGCTTTGTTGAGGTCTCTGTAGTCGATGCACATGCAGACCTTCCCAACTTTATTTGGCACCAGGACAACATTAGCTAACCATTCTGGGTATAGCACCAGCTTGAGGAAGTTTACCTTGTGTTGCTTCATGATTTCCTCTTTGAGTTTCAAGATCCACTAAGGTCACCATCTTCTGAGTTTTTGCATGACGAGCCTCTCATTAGGCTTTAGGGGTAACTTGTGTACTACCACTTCGACGTCCAGGCCAACCATGTCGTCATAACTCCAGGCAATGACATCTGTGTATTCTTTCAAAAATGCTATGAAATCTGCCCTGGCCTGTGGAGATAGCTTAGCACTGATGAGTACCTCCTTGACATCTTTTGTTGTGCCGATGTTCACCCGTTCAGTTTCTTCGTCGACATGCATGTTTGGGCCATCTGGATCATTATCGTAGGGTTGGAATTCGGGCGTTTCTCCGTCTTCATCCATGTCATCATCCTCCTCCTCATAAGCAATGAGCTATGATATGATTTCCTCCTTGAAGGTTGGGTCAGTGATGTCAAAGGAGAGGATGTGTTCCGATTTCTACCCCTAATGATTCTTCAAGATGGTCACACTGACTTTGGTGTTCTTGTATTTGCATTGTGTGACCTCTAGCTCTTTGACAATGGGCTTTGCTGATTGGCCGGGCTGCTCTATTTTCTCGGCCCTTGATACAATTTTTGGATTTTTTGAGTTCTCTGATTATTTTGGGCTTTCTGGATTTTTTGATTTTTTTTGATTTTTTTTGGATTTTCTGTAGTATGTACAAAGGATGCAACTGACTAGCGGATGTCCTACTGCTGACTGATAGGAGTGATGCCACCTGACTTTCCCCCTAAGCTTAACTCAGGGTCTTTTTTTTTTACCCTCACCTTGCTTAAGGTGGGGTTTCTTCTGCAAATACCATCTAGACCCGCCTCCTGGCTCTAAAGAGATTAACTCTAATGGTCTAGTGGGTTCTGACTATGAATCAGACAAGACCTTGATGGGTGAGTGGTCCGACCATTCGTGGGGAGCTATTGGCTCTGATTCTGAGGCTTTCGACTTTCCTTTCCTCAGCCTCTGATACTCTGCTGCGTCCTCAGCCAACACTGACCACTGCTCTTGGAATAGAAGCTCCAAGTCGCCGACTTGCCCACTGACTTGCACTACCCTGCCGAATGTCTCATCCTTTGCCAGGATGCAATTAGAATCTCAAACAACACTCTGTCTTGCCACTGTCTCCTCTAAACTGTGGACCTTTGCCGATTGGAACTGTTACTGCTATAAACAATGCTCCAGACTGACCAACTACGCTGGCGGATTTGTTAATGCCACTACCTGTAGGACTACCACTGTGGGGCTCGCTACTTGGGAGATGGCCGATATTGTTAGAGTTCTTACCGTTGGTTGAGGCTGTGGTTGCGTCCTATGGAGTCGGCTCCTCTCTGCAGTGTCTAGACTCTGATTGGGATCAAGTATCCCTTCACTGACAAAATTTGTGAGGTCCGACGGAATAACAATTTCTTGTACCTCCTGGTGCGTTAATGTTCGTCCTTGTGCGGCTGCCATTCGTACCCCAGACCTTCAAACTCTCGCCTCTCCTCTGCCTGGATGGGCTCGGAGATTCCTTGGCCATGTCGCCCAAGCGGTGTAACTTTCTTGTATCCCCACTTGCGACATAAGTTTTCGATCATCGAAGGGGATTGCCATGAATGGTCAGGTAACTGACACGCTCGAGAGCCGAAATGTAATTGACAGGCTCGAAACAGTTGACCTGGAACATGACGTCGGATGGTTTAGGATTGAAGTGGACGATCTGGAGGGAGATAGTGGAGACTGACTCGACCTTTTCTTTGTGAAGATCCTCCACCATGACAACAATTATGTTGTTGCCCCAGCGGAACTTAACCAAGCAGTGGAGGGTCGAGGGGATCACCTGATGCTGTTGCAACCAAGGCACCCAAGCAGAAGATTGAAAGAGGGCTCCAGATCCGCAATGTAAAATTCGACGTCGAAAACTACAGGCCCTATGGTAAGAGGAATAACCAGCATCCCCAGCGCATGGTGATGTGTGTTATCAAAAGTCGTCATTCCTTTTGTAGTTGGTATGATATCCTTGGCTTTGAATATGATTTTATTTGCTGTGCGCAAAGGGTAGACATTAAGGCCTGCGCCATTATCAACCAAAGTGAGGGGAATTCGGTATCTCTGATATTGTGCCATAATTAATAGGGGCTTGTTATGATTGACTCCTGCCGGAGGCAATTCGTCACAGGAAAAAGAGATAACATGTGGTTCAGCAGTCATGCCCACCATATTCTCAAGAGCGGACGGTTCTATGGTGGGGGAGACGTGAGCAGCCTGAAAGACCCTGAGGAAGGCCTCTTGATGTTCTGCAAAAGTATGGATGAGATCCTAAATGGAGATATCAGCCTTGACCTTCTTCAGTTGAGATGTGATGTCGGTAGAGGGCTGCTCCTACCTGGTCGAAGAAGTAGGGACTGAACTATGGACCGTCCTAGAAGGTTGAGTAGCTGGCTGAGAATGGGAAGACGTTGGACGGGCAGGCTGGGCTGCTGGGGCTAGTGTCTTATACACCCTCCCTGACCTGGTGACTTCTGCACACATTTCTGTGGCATAATCATAAGGCACACAGTGAGTGTCCCTCGTCAAGTGCACGACAAGAGGGGTACGTGCTGCCAGCTCCAGCGGTGTCGACAAAGAATTGATAGAAAGGTGGCTTGGCTGGACAGGGGGTTGGATAGGATGTTGTACAAGAGGCTGGACTAGAGGCTGGACCGGGTATTGAACAGAAGACTATATAGGATGACTAGGCATGGGTCGGGCTAATAGGCATATGGGTGACCCAGAGTGCGTGGTTAGTGGTGCGGCGGTATGCTCCGCCCTAGCGGTCAACCGTATCTTGTGGATGGCTGACTCAGAATCGACGCAGCTCAAATGATAGAGATGGGTAGGGAAGGGCTCATCCATGGTATAGATCAGATCAGAGGGGTCTACTACAGATGTCGTAGACCCAAAGGTGGAGATGAAATGGACTCCTGAGGTCCCAACGCCTGTTGAGTTGTCATGCACAAGCATGGGCTAGTTGACAATGTTAGTATGAGTCGGTGGTACTTTTGCTTGTGTAAGTGGTGGTGCAGGTGCAGTGTGTGCCTCCTGCGTGTCGATGATGATGACCTTGTGGTTAATCAAGTCCTGAATGGAGTTCCGAAGAGCCATGCAATTGTCCGTCGAGTGGCCCACATAGTGATGGAAATTGCAGTAGAGACTCGTGTTGTACCACCCTAGAAGAGGATTCGGTGGGGGGCGGATCTCCAGGAGATTCAGGAGTGACACCACCTTGGGAAGGATGGCACTCAGCGGCTCAACAAGTGGTGTATATTGTCATGCAGTACGCGAAGGCCTTCTCTGCCCTAGGCTGGTTTCTTGTTGGACCGGTGTCGTGGGATACACTAGCTAGGTGGTAGTAGTGATCTGTGGTGTGTGTGGTGCCCTACATGTAGGTGCATAAACTAACTGACTCGGGCCTGGTTGGTTCACCACATTGACGGGCATGGCGATTGACCCTACGTATGCGACGGCAGGCTTAGGAGGATCCCGCCTCTTAGGGTAACTGGTGCCAGCACCGTTACGAGTGTTGTTGCTCGCTTTGTGATCCAAGGATGAGGCTTGTTTGGCAAAAGCGGCGAGCGTAGGAAAGTTGCCACTACGAAGGGAGCTCTCTACACGTGCACCTGCCCGAATCAGAGATGGGAAAGTGGTGACAGGTTGAATGCTCAAAAGGGCCCCAACATCAGGCTGCAGTCCTTGGATAATGATTTCGATAGTCTCCTTGTTGGAGGGCCTATCCTTTACTTGTGATGCAAGGGCACGCCATCGACCGACATACTCCACAAACGGCTCGTGGGGCTTCTGTTTTGTGGCAATAAGGTCCTCCCTTTTTGAGACCAAGTCAAGATTAAAGGCATACTGGTCCATGAACGCCTACGAGAGGTCGTTCCATATCTTGATCGAGCCCATGTCAAGCGACGTTAACCACTTGAGAGCCGGACCAGTGAGACTCTTCTAGAAGAGGTGGATTAGCAAATTCTCATCAGCTTGAAGCTGAGCGAGATCTCTACAATATGCCCGAAGATGTGCAATGGGGCAACCGTTACCGTTATACTTCTCGAAATTTGGGATTTGGAACTGCGGTGGGAGTGTCACCTTTGAGAAATAACAGAGGTCTCAGAATCCGTAGGGTTGGTGATCGCCTCCCCGCACTTGTCGAAGCACTTTCTCAAGGTCACCCACCCTAGCGTGGATGTTATCTTGAGCTGCCACCGATGAGGGTGATGTAGTAGGGGGAAGGGCCGCATATGCTATGTGGGTCACACCTAAGTACTCCTCTGGGTCCACCATCATGCCACCTGATGTTGTGGTATGATGGCCAACATATCCATGGAAGAGTGCTGGGTGTGATTGTGGATGTGAAGGTGATTGGACCTGATGGTGTGTAAAAGGAGGATGAACAGAGAATTATGTGGCAGTGGGTGTTGACTGTGGGAGTAATAGCTGCTGCAACGGTACGGTGCTAGGCTGCAAGCTCTGAGCATGCTGTACTCCAGCCAACTCGAGGGGTTGACCACCAAATGCTGGAGTTGAATGCTAAGCAGTGATGTGGTGTGTCTGGGCCTATGGTGTCACACCTAATGTGGGTGTAGTGAGGGGCTGGGTTGAGGGTTGAGGTGGTGGTGTCGATGCCTGGAACACCGAAGCAGGATGCCGGGGAGCCTTAGGAATGTTCGGATCTACGGTAAACTAGATTGCAAAAGCCATGCTCTCGATCTTCTGAGCAAGAGCCAGCAGATATTCTGCTTGTGCGGTAGGAGACCCCTAGGGATAGCAAGGGGTGGCACAGTCAAAGTTCAGAAGTCACAGTTGGGACAGAGGCAAGTTGCCCTAGTGGCAAGGAATCTGTAGGGGGTGTTGCCACAATAGGCAGAGTGCCAAAAGAGAAGGAACCTTGAGAAAGCAGGGTCGTCAGTGGTACATCTGGAAGCTGAGATAGGGTCACTGAGATGGACTCAGTGCTTGGCTCCAGACCAGCCGAGGTCTGTGGATGTCCTACAGGATGGGGGAGAAAACCTTTGTGATGCACGAAGGGGATAGAGGGAATGGCTGAAGACACAGCAAGGGTAGGAGGGACAGCAAAGGAAGTGCCCTCTAAGGCAATAGTGGCAGAAAGAGACTCCCTAGCGCACTGGGCCATAGCTGACCGGGAACAGGTGAGAATCGGGCTACGACGGCAAACAAGGGGATGAATCCTAGGATGAGCTATTGTCAAAGTGAAGGATAGCTCAGGAAAAAATGATCAGCAACGATGTGTCACAAATAGGGGAGCCAAGACAGGAATGCTCGAGCAGTGGCTAAGGAACTCACGCTCTACTGCCTGGTAAAAAGAATACTGGCTGGGGTTAGAACCAATAACAAATTGCAGTTTGTTATGGTGGCGTGAATGGCATTCATGCACATGGATGCAACTAACATGCCCTCTCTCACCAACTAAGTGTTTCCTAGAAGGTCATCTACTCTGGGATCACACCTGGGTAAATAGGTCTCTGACTCATGTTAGAAAGTAAAGGTCCTTTCTCTAAATCCTGGCCAAAGCGTAGGCAGTGAACGAGTGGTGCATTGGTGGCCTCGTCTCTTGCAGTAGCATGGAGTTGTACCCTCTATCAACACTGACACGACCCTGGACAAGGGGGACAAACTAGCAACACATCCTTGTCTCCTACAGTAGCATGGAGCTGTACCCTCTACTAACACCGACACGACCCTGGACAAGGGGGGACAAACTAGCAACACATCCTATGCCAAAGCTATAGAACAGATTACTAGAATTGCCCTTTGCGGACTGTAGGTGGACTCAGGGGAGAAGAATGCATGCCCTATATGATCAATCATGCAATATGCTTTAGTGTTTTTTACTTGCATTTTATTAACCAAGGGGAGAGTTTGATTTGGTCTCTAGTTTTGCCTTATTAATTGTTCTCTGAGTTTGTGTCTCTTATTTTAGCCAGAAGGGGGAAACAAACATGTCTCTACACTCCTAGGCATGTCAAGTGCAGAAAAAGGGAAGAAAACACACAAGCAAGGCAAGCAAGCAAGCAAATAGCAAGCAAAAGGCATGATCATGGTGTGACCATGTCCGTGGAACCCCTAGGCGCGGTTCACCAAACCTACTCCGGTGTGCGGAAACACACTGGGAGGTTCGATACAGTCACGAAGAAAATGGTGAATCCGGAGGAAGAGATAAGACTCGGAAACACCAAAGGGAAGATAAAAAGGATAAGGAAAGGAGTCGCCACCTAGTCTTTTAATGGAAAGACGAGGAAAACCAAAACAAACACAAGAAAATCACGAAACAAGACAAAATGCAGAATGCATGTGTGATCCGTGCCTAATGGATAATGCAAGATGAATGCGGGCCAGAGAAAGGGTAAGGATTCTGGTTACGCATGGGGAAGGGGTTAGGCACCCCCATACGCCCGAGAAAACTCGGTCTTTCTAGGTTTCCTACTGTCTATGGTCTGATGAATGTATACTTGCTTATTCTATATGCTCATGCATGAAAATGACTAAAAACATGCCAAATCAAGGAGAAGTGAAATCAAAGGGAAAAAGTTAATCCGAGGGTCGAATGTAGGCATTGTTAATGCCGCTTTACTGTACGCCCATGGGCGATGAGGAAAATCGTGAAAATCGTGAAATTCTCGAAAAATGTCTCGCAAAACAGCGGAAATTGGGATAAATCAGAGAAAATCAAAAAGGGGAAAATAATCCTTGTTTCGGGACCATGTCGGCTTTGTAAGCCTTTTACTGTACGCCCTTAGGCGATGGAAAACCAAAACAA
>JAMKQA010008847.1:0-13654 GCA_024699735.1 Posidonia australis | reverse complement strand
GGCTAGATCTGGTCAGAAAGGTGGATTTGAAATGTGTAATTTGGGAAGAAATCCCCAGTATTGAAAATGGAAATGTTTTGGAAAATGAATTCCAAAAGGTTTTTGAAAGAAATGTAAAGGAATGTTTTGTAAGAAAAAGTGGTTTTGGAATAAATTTCCAAATGTTTTGAGAAAAGGAAAAAAAGACATGGCTTTTGAAAAGCATGGATTGGGATTGAATTCCCAAGTGATTGTTTAATAAAAGAAAGGATGATTTTCAAAAAGGAGAAAACCAAGTTTTGCAAAATGATAAGAAACGAGTTTCATTTAGTTTTGCCGAGTTTTTGTGGTTATGTGTTTTGGGGCACGTACTGAGTGACTTAGATGTCACTCACGCGTACTATTTGGTTTTCAGGTACAGACCATGTGCAGACGAGTCCCAGTGCAGGAGTTGGAGCTTCTAGCCGCACATTGTGATCCTGAAGGTGAGCCTTAGTTACAGTTATATTTGTTCTGTAATTTTGTGTAATTATGCTTGTGATACTGTGATTTGGTAGCGTGCTTGGGATCGAGGCGTTACAGGGTGACTTAGATGTCACTCACGCATGCTTATTTGGTTTTCAGGTGCAGACCGCGTGCAGTCGAGTTCCGGTGCAGGAGTTGGAGCTTGTAGCCGCACATTGAGATCCTGAAGGTGAGCCTTAGTTACAGTTATTTAATGTTTCTGTAATTAGTGTAATTATGCTTATGATACTGTGATCCAGTAGCGTGTCCGAGATTGGGGCATTACACAACATCAATGAGGAGATGAGTGCCTGGAGCCTTCTTCTCCCTATGCCCAATTCCCCTTCCTCTTCTCCTTTTCTTCCTTTCTTCCCCACTGTCGTCAGGTGTGTGTGTGAGAAAGAGTGATTGAGATAAAGTGTGGTAGTGACATTGAGCTTGACCTCACACCCCCACCTATGAGGACTTCCGATCTTCATCCCCGTGGTTGTGCAAGCTCATGTGGGTGCCCGAAGTACGAGGAGTTGCTGGTGGTTAGCGTAAGTGGCCAAGGAGGCGGTGGAAGTGCCGTGATTTGTCCTTGAGGTACACACATCACATTTCTTCTCTAATTTGGCATGAAAATGATGGAAATGAGTAGAATAACATGAATCCAATGCTTGATAGTGATTTTATGATTTTAGAGAATTTATGGCAAATTTAATGGTATTAAATGCATGCCTATTCCTTTGTTTTGAGCTTTGTAACTTTGAATTTTAATATCTTAAGCTATGGTGAATGGTTTTTGGTGATTTTTGTGACCAATGGTAGTGTGCTTGAATGTCTTCATTCTGGCCTTTTTATAGATTTTTTGGTGATTTGTGTTGAGCTAAGCTAAAGTTTCCATTATGGACGATTTTTGGGCTAGAGCTGGTTGTTCTTCTATAATCAGTAGAATCGGCATACCAAATTTATTTCTGTATTTTGATCTTGCTTTCAGATTTCCCTAGAGCCAAAAATCGACCTACCAAACCCATTCAATGTATCGATTTGGCTCTCAGGTAATTAGACCTGAGCTTGGGTTTTTGCCATACCGACTCATTTCAGAGTGCCGAAATCCAACCCAGAACCAAGTTAGTTCGACCGTTTTGTTTCAGTCTACCGAATCAATGCCCGTAGCCCATGTTTGGTTGATCATTCCATTTTGATCTACCAAATCAAACCCCTGAACTGATTTTAAGTGGATCTTTAGTTGGTTTCTCGATTGATTTAATATGATTAAATGGTGTGTCAATTTTGTAGAGATTTTGGATGATATAAAAATAGTTTTGAAAATAATTTCAAGAAAATGTGGTAATGTTTTGGAAAAAAAAGTTTCCGATAGTTTTTGTGGTGGATTGAGACACCAGAGGACCGTGCTACCTGGACCTAGGAATGTGACGACATTTTGGGATAGTTGAGCACGTTACCTAGATTGAGATCGGAAACCAATAAGTTGTATGCAAGTATTTATCGAATCCCAAAAGTATGATACTCCTAAATTGTCATTAACGAGACCAAGACTGAGGTTTGTGGGTTGAGGTATCATCTGAACATGGAGGTATGACACTTCCATTGTCACTAGACACTGAGACTCAGGGTACTGTCCAGATGTGAAGGTATGACACTCTTGTTGTCTTAAGTACCGAGGTGAGGACATCGAATGGACGTACACTGTAGTGTTGGCCAGTACAGGTAGTGCACATGCCCCGTTTTTGGTGTCATCATGAGTGACAAGATTGCTTTCCTAGGTGGAGTTAGCACTTTGAGGGTCCTTCAGCTTAAAGGATTTTGGAATGGATTCGCTCCTTGCAAGGTGGCGGGTCCATGACAGTGCAGTGCATCTTAGTGGCTACTTATGGGCAAAGTTGATTGCTTGACGTCAGGCAACGTGACTCAGTGTGGTTTTTAGCTAGTGTGGCTTATGTTTGTGGTTTTTAGCTAGTAAGGTCCGAGTTTCGTGGTATTGGCAAATTTGGTGGAAATGATGTTTTAAAAGATAATAAAATGATTAGAAAAAGAAAGATTTAATTCCATTTTGCCATGTGTTTTCCATGAGGTATGTGCTAAGTGAATTTTTTAGTCACTCACGTGTTTTTCTTGTGGTTTTTAGTTGTAGATGCAAGTGAGCAATAGTTGTTGTCCTTAATGCATATAGTCAAAGTCACCTAGTCGTTCACTACAGGTTCCTAGTAGTCTAGATGCTTTAACTAGCCTTTAATTTTCTGTAAATTGAACATTTATTTGTATTTAATTTATTTAGGCTAATGGATCTTGGGGTTAGCGACATAGGTCATTACAGAATTGGTATCAGAGTCTAGGTTCACTAGGTCACACTAGCCTAGAATGTTCGATCTAGTGACTCCGTAGGATTGCATGCATAGTCGTGTCTACATTTATTAGTTTTTCTATAATTTTTGTTTGTTTCTTTTTGACTACTTGTATAGGTTCTTTGTTTCTCTCCTTGTGTAAAATGCTTCATGTGGCCACAACAAGGGTAAGTCCCTTTCTGAGGAATCTGAATCTCGTAAGAAAGGCAGATGGAAAGTTGTAAGTACTTAGATTTGGAAGTGGTGTTTTGGCCAGATGTCTTGATGGAGTTCTAGGTTGTTAGACATAGAGTCCCATACATTCAATGTGAAATGCAGCTCTAGCAGTGTTCTACGCTTGGATTAGTGAATTTATGGCCTTCTTGGTGTTGTGTGGTTGTGGTGTTGTGCTAACCCTTGTGGAAGTTTTGAGGGTTTACCTTGGACTATGGAGGTTCGTTGGTGTGCTCTAGTAGGTGACCTCAGGTTGCTCGCGCCATGTGGACATGAAGTAGTCCCGTGATCTGGTTTCGTGCTCACGATTTCCTTCTTCCTTTCTTTTCCTCATTGGGCCCCATGCCCTCTTTCCCCATCTTCTCCTTCTCCATCACTCTTGCTCATTCCCATTTTAAGAGAGAGAGGGAGAGAGACGCGAGAGAGGGAGAGAGGGAGAGAGAGGGAGAGAGACGCGAGAGAGGGAGAGAGGGAGAGAGAGTGAGAGAGACAAGAGGGCCAAGAGGGTCGAGGAGGAAGAGGGCGGATACTACCGTCGCCACCATTGCCAAGCCTGTCGCTCCATCGCCAAGCCCGTCACACCATTGCATGGAGTAGGAGGAGATTCAGAGCTCGTGTCCGGAGGAGAGGAGGAGGTGCGTCACTCGCATCGCTACGTCTTCGATGACAGATACACACACCATAGACCTTTTTTTATTTTCCAGTTGGATTCCTAGGTGCAAGATAGTGTGTAGATAATTGTAGATATTTTTAAGAAATTTATTGTGCATATATGGGTCATTTATGGTTGTATTTATGGTTTGGGGTGAATAGTGCCTCCATGTGGTTTTCTGGTGTTTTCTTGTGCCTCAGACAACGAATTGCTACGATTCTTGTTCCGAGTGAAAGATCTCATTGAGATCTTCATTTTGATATATTGCATGCTTGGTTTGGTGTGGTTATTCATAGGGATTGGTTGTTGGGTCTCGTTTCTGGATGCACTAGGGTTGCCTATTTCGATACATCGTTTTTATTCAATGTGTCGTTTTGGTTTCTAAAATGTCCCCTTGATTCAGAATTTAGTCGACCAAATCCTTTTGGTTTATCGATCTAGGTTTTGGGTGTTGGCACAACACATAGTCCAGTCGATCGATTGGGTGTGGTACTCCAGATCAGGGGATTTCGGTCGACCATTTCCTTTTCAGTTAGCTGAATCAGCACCTTGAGTCCAGGTTTAGTCAACTGTTTACTCTCAATATGACAAACCAGAGTTGGACCCTTTTTTTGAGATGTTTTATGTGTTGATTAATATATATGTGTGTGTGTTTAGATATATATACATATATATATATATATATATATATAGAGAGAGAGAGAGAGAGAGAGTTAATATCAGATAAGGCCCATCCTTAGTTTTAGATGGCCATGTGAAAAGAGTGAAAATTAGTTACTTTCATTAAATAGAGAGGATTACATATAAATGGTGGATTATGGATACCTTACGATAAATGGATATCCAATAACCCACTATCCACTAATGATACTAGGACTCTAATACATGTGTAAGAATACAACTCTAACAGGGTACAAATTTGTTCATTGAGAATCTCTTTTCTGACAAAGTGGCAGTCCACCTCTATGCATTTGTTCCTCTCATGAAACACTGGATTCTCGACAATATGAATAGCGGTCTGATTGTCACTATACATGGGTAGTAGAGTAGCATATGCTTGTCCAAGATCTAACAAGAAACTCCTCGACCACTTTAAGTTACATCCAGTTTGAGTCATATCACGGTACTCTACGTCTACATTGGATTTAGAAACTACATTCTGTTTCGTATTCCTCCATGTCACAAGATTACCTCCTAAAAAGGTATAGTAGCCATATATAGACTTTTTGTCAACCCTATCATTTGTATAACTAGCATTGGAATATGTCTCGATGTGAAGATGACAGTTGTTTTTGAACAAGAGGCGTTTACTAGGAGATCCATTAATATACTCATGTATTTTTATGCCTGCATTTAAGTAGCATACCCTAGGTTTGTGCATAAATTAGCTCACCATGCCAACTATAAAGGTTGTCTGGTCTCGTGACAGTGAGATAGATGAGTTTGCCAACCAAACGTCCATACCGGGACACATCTTCAATCAATGGAGAGTTCTCATCCCAGAATGAGCAACACCTTCAAGCATAGGAGTTTGGACCAACTTGGCACCTAGTAAATCAATCTCTTCAAGAAGATCCATGGCGTACTTTTGTTGACGCAAAATAGCACCTCTGTGACTTCTAGGAATCTTAATGCTAAAAAAGTACAAGGTTTTCTTATGTCCTTTGTAACAAAATGTTTACCTAGATATGCTTTGGTTTCCTCAATTCTAGACGTATCACTACTTGTGAGAAGAATGTCATCAATGTAGATGGTAAGGACCACCAGACCCTATATATTTCTTTCTTACAAAGACAAAATGATCTGCATGATTGCGGTAGAAACCAATGGTACTAATAACCTAACTAAACTTATCAAACCAAGCATGTGGGTTCTATTTGAGGCCATAGATAGTCATTTTGAGTTTGCAAACTTGAGACTTCTCTTGAGCAATATATCTTGGAGGTTGCTCTATGTAAACTATTTCTTGCAAATCATTATATAAGAAGGTTTTTTTTTTTTACATCAAATTGAAACATCTACCAATCTCTGTTAACAACAATTGAGAACAGAACCTGAATAGAGTTGATACGAGTCACGAGAGAGAACGTGTCAAAGAAGTTAACACTATGGCTCTAAGTGAAGTCCTTGGCAACAAGCTGAGCTTTATATGTAGTAATCTGTCCATTTAGTAAATATTTCACCATAGATACCCACTTACACCTAACAACCTTAGTAACTGCGGAAGATGGAACAAGAGTCCAAGTCACGCATGAAAGTATAGTATCCTCATCCATAGCAACTTTCTATTGTGGAATAGTCATAGCCTCTTTATAGGATTGAGGAATAGCAGTAATCGATAAGGTTAAGCCAAACCTACTACCAGTAGGACCCAGACTATTATAAGAAATAATACTGGTATTAGGATGCTGAGTACACGATCGTATCCCTCTCCTAAAAATAACCAGAAGATCAAGATCAACAGCTATTAGTGGTGGTGAACCTTTTGAAGGGGAAAATGCTGGCCTAGGATCCAGGTGCAAAACATCGAGGGAACCAGGAATGGTGAGAACAGGAGCTCGATGGCAATGGTGATAAATATAAACAATAGGAGGATGAGGTGGTGATGGTGGAGGTAGTGGCAATGGTGGTGAGTGAATAATGGGAATGGAAGGAACAAACTCACACAACTAAGGAATAGAATTTAAGACAAGAGAGTTACCCTTCTCAAAGAAGTAGAGAGTAAACTCGAAGAATGTGATATCAACTGAGACATACTGATGTCCAGTCAACGAATTGATGCAACAATAGTGCTTCTAAGTAGGAGAGTAACCCAAGAAGATACATTTGATTGCACGAGGAGTGAGAATGGACATGAACAAACACAGTACATCCAGAAATCTGAGTAAGAGGAAACAATGATGAATCAAGATATAAAATGGAGAAAGGGGACTTTCCTTAAAGTAGAGAGGATGGTATATGGTTTATCAAAAAACAAGAGAGAAGCATCGCATGTCCCCAATATGGCCTAAGTACATTCATTTTGCACAACAAGGTAGGGGCAACATCAAGAAGATGGCGATTCTTCCTTTATATGGCTCCATTTTGTTGTGATGTATAAGTACAACTGGTGTAATAAATAATACCGTAAGAAGTACAAATAAAAAACTAAAGCTATGACTCACATATTCCTTAGCATTATTAGTGCAAAGAATTTTCAATGAAATGCCAAATTGATTTTTTATTTCATAATAAAAAAGACTTGAAAACATTACAAAATCATATCGTTCCTTCAAGAGGTAAATCTGGCTACATCAATAAAAATCATCAATAAAAGTGACAAAGTACAAGTTCCCCCCACTAATAGACTTAGTAGGATAAGAACCCTATATGTCTGAATGGACCAAGCTAAATGGAGCAGTGCTCTTTTTTTCAGTTCTAGTAGGAAAAGACATGGTGATGCTTACCAAGCTGACAGGCATCACACTCTAAAACAGACTTAGTCGAAAAAGAAAATAATAATTGATGTAAAAAGCGAACAAAAGGATGATCATGGCACTAATGCCACTGAAGGAAACATACTAAAGTAGCAGAACCAGAAGGAGAAATCTTGTTATTTAGATAATATAATCCCTCAAGCTTAGTCCTAGTAGTTATCCTCCTCTTTGTTTGAAGGTCCTGAAAATAACAATGAGATGGAAAGAATAAGCCATAGCAGGTCAAAGTTTTTGTTATAGTACTAACAGAAAGTAGACTATAAGGAAAGTTTGGAGCATAATAAACATCATCTAATGTAAGGTTAGAGGGTGAAGTGACCCCCTTAAACCACATATAGGAGCAGAGGACCCATAAGCAATTGAAATCGGAAGAATCTAAGAATGTCTATCAAAAATGGAGAAGGCTATAATATCTCTTGTCATATGACTATTGGCACTAAAATTAATAAGCCACTTAGGTTTACTAGTGATGCAAGCACTACTTGAGCGTAAGGAAGAAGAAACTATAGTAGCAGAGCTCTTGGAAGCAACAATAATAGCATCAATGTTAGCCATAGTGAGAAAATGACTCATGTTAGTAGACAATGTAGAAGTCGAAGATTGAGTATGAGATCCAGTGACGGACTCAACGACTCCACATGATCTTGAGGCCGAAGACAAAGAAACTTGGCATAACATCGATCAATTGAGTGGCTAGTCTTGCCACAGTGAGTGTAAGTAGGGCGAAGATCACCACGTCCCTATGAACGATCTCCACGATTGTGCCCCCTAAAATGCATCCAACAGCATGGACAAAGGTTTCAGGATGTGGAGCAGTAACTAGAGTAGAATGACCCAACAAATGTATCACAGTAGAGACACAAATCGTTGTGGAAGCAAATGTTGGGATAGTGGTGTAAACATCCCGATTTGCAGCTACTTGTCGACAGATTTCTCTGGAAGAGCTCATCACGGATATGACATTTCAACACCAAAACCTACCCCAACACCAAAATTTACCCAAATCTATGTAAAATTCTAGACCATACCATCACATCCCTGTTCCTAAGCACAAAATCACATTCACTCCAATCTTGCCAATTAAATCCCATTTCACCAAGCCTTTGCAAGCATGCATATCATTCATGTAGCCATTGCATGCATATTATTCACGCAACCATCACATATTCATGTAGTTATTACATGTATGTTGTAACACCCATAAATTCATTTTGTAATTATTTACATTTTAATGAATTTAGTCATGGACGGGTGTTATTGTTCCAAAGCCCGTTTGTGTAGTTTTGTGCTTTTGGACTTGGGTCTTGTGGGCTGGCTTCTATTTGCGTGTCCCTGTGTGTGGCTGGCATTGTGCATTGTAGTATTGTACGTGTGGGGCCCAGGTGTGGGTCTGTGTGGGGCTCGCACTTGTGGGCTGATTGTTGTGGTAGGTGGTTGTGTGCGTGGGTTTGTGCAGGCAGGTGTGGACGGTTTGGTATGCATGCGTGCTTACCTTCCACCCTACGTGGCTTCATAAGTTGAGGCACACTCCCCATGCAACAACGCACTCTTCCCTTCCTTCCAGCATCGCTTTCTCCTTCCCGTCCTAAGCACGCCACCTCTCTCCCTCTCCCTCTCCCTCCACTCGTTCTCTTTCCCTCCATTTCCCCCCTCTTTCTCGTCTCTCTCACTCTCCCTTCCTTGTTTCTCTCCTCCCCACATCTGCCTCTTTGTTCGGTGTGCTCAAGGGTCGACGAAGGCGTGCGGCGGTGTGCGGAGGTATACGGAACTCCGGAGTGGTGTCTTTGGGGTCGTGGAGTGGCCGTGGAGGCGTGGTGTCGCCAGAATTGGACGGAGGTCGGTGTTGATCGTTGGAGAGCTTTTTTTAGGTACGCACTCCAATTTAATGAGTAGAATGCATGAAAAATGGTAGATTTCGGTCGACCCAACCATTTTCAGTATATCGATTTTGGCCTGAGTCTTGATCGTTGACCTGATTCGGTCGACCGATCCAGATCAGTCTATCGAACCAAGGATTTTTGGCATACTGAACCTGTTTTTCGGCATGTCGATTTAGGGCCTAGAGATTTTTATAAAAATCTGATTTTGAAGGTTTTCCAAATTGGTTTGTATTGTACCTTTGAGATGAGATTGTGGACCATCAGTGGTAGTCCCTTGAAACACCTAATGTGTTGTTTTGCCGAGGTTTTGGAAGAGTTTTCAAAGATATAAAATGATTTTGAAAATGATTTCACAGAGATGGATGATCCATTTTGGAAAATGGTTTTTCCTAGTTTTCTATGTGTGGGCCGAGACATTGTGGGACAGTGTCGTCGGGACTAGGAAATGTGACGATATTCTTATGTGGTCAGGCTCGTCTCCCTGGTTGAGGTTTGGGACTGAGATACCTGAGGCTGAGGGACGTCGGGTCTTGGAGGTATGAGAGTCATTGACTATCGTCTCAATGTTAGGGTTGTAGTCCGTGGCATGACGGGGAGGTGTGATACTCTTGTTATCGTTGTGAACACTGAGGCTCGGATGTCATCCGGTGTGGAGGTATGACACTCCCTCCTGAGCACCGTGTGTGGAGGACGTCGTGAGGAAGCATACCCTATGGTGACCAGTACGGGTGGGACACATGCCCCGTAGTTGGTAGCATCCTGAGAGGTAGGACAGCCTTCCTAGGGAGGGATTTGTTTTATAAGGGTTCTCTAGGTGGGAGAATCACAGGACGATAATCACTCCTGCACAAGGTGACTTCACCGTGGTAGTGCAGACGCCATTGGTGACTCTTCGGTGGACTACTTGTGACCAAAGTTTGGTTGCATAACGTCGAGCTTCTTGACTCACTGTGTATGGTTTTGGCCATTGAGGGTCTCATTCGTGGTTTTGGACTGGTAGAGCCCTGGTTGATGTTTTGGCCGGTGCGGGCCTGGTTTGTGGGATTTCAGAGAAAATGATTTACGAAATAAATTTAAAAGAAAAATTAATATAGTTTTGTTTTCCACCGTTTTGTGGGATGCGTGCTGCGTGACAATTGTCACTCACGTTTTCTCGTGTTTTGGGTTGCTGATGCAGGCATGTAGAGGGTTTAGCATAGTGCATATAGTCTGGAGTCTCGTAATTACACACATAGGTTCCTAGTAGTTGATATTTTCTGTTTAACTTTTAATTTCTTATAATTTAATTTATTTTAAATTATTATGAAAAATTTGACGCATGACATATGCATATCATTCACGTAGCCATTGCACACGTATTATTCACGTAGTCATTACGTGCATACATTTACTTATTTCATAACAATTTTTTCATAGGAGGGGTAGACTAAGGTTATTCCATCAAGTTATTCTAATGCATGTATGTTTACAATATATTTATTTTTTTGTATAAAAAGAATACATATTTAATATAATGTGTACTTGTTTCAAATTAGATATATATTTTTCTAATCATGTTGATTATTATTAATTCACTTATTTTAACACTTATTTTGATACTTATTTTATTTTTTCACTTAACCAAAATTTCTCTATATACAAACTTATTTATCTTTAAAATAAAATCACTTCCAAATAAAATACCAATATTATTAGAATACTAACATCATGTTTTATTTGTTTTTACCTTTCTTATTCTATATACAAAAAGAAGTTAATAGTGAATAATAAACATCGCCTTTGATTGCATGAGATTTGCTAATCATGTGAAAGGACAAGATGTATATCACATGTCCTTAGGCAAAAGAGTTGCACAGGTGGAGCCGCAAGAGTTGTGCACCACCAGGCACAGGGAATCCATGCAAGGTCGGTCGGGTTGTGGATTACTACAAGGTGGTGGGAGTGGAACATTTGAACCAAAAATTGACAATCCCGGTTGGATGGATGATGGTTGAGGATTGTAAGAAGTATAAAATATATCAATCATGTGTTCATTAACATCAATTAATTTTAAGATAAATTATAATTTATTTTTTTCAATTATTTGTATTTTTTAACCTAATATCTTCAATTTTTGTCGTTATAGCTAAACTTCCTTTTTAAGCAAATGATGTTAAATTTTTATATGATTCGACCATTTTACCTTTTGTAATTAACTATTTTAAGGTTAAATTATAGTTTGTTTTCCTCAACTATTCAAGTTTTTCGATTTAGTATCTTAATTTATTTTTGTTATAAGTTGTTCCATTCAAGTATGTAATTTTTATTTCGTTTGACTGTTTTACCTTCAGTTATAAATAATCTCATTCTCAATCTTATAGAATCTAACTCAAGAGTTACTCATATGGAACTCTTTCTTTCTCTTCCATACCCTACCTGATATAAATATTAATGAAGAAGATGGAGAAGAAAAAGATAAGAAAGAAAGGTAAATTTTTCTGAAAGAAATATTGTAACGGTCACGTGATACTTCGTATTTAATGAGAAGTCTAATTGTTTAATAGAGGTTGTTAAGAGGAACAAGTTGTTATGAAAAAAGTTTAGAATACCAAATTAAAAAAATTTGAATAGTTGAGGAAGGTAAATGGATGAAGATGAGAAGGACAAATTTGTTCAAAAAAATATTATAATCCTTCTAATTTCACGGAAGAAGTATTTTTGTTTAAGGGAGGTACTTGAAAGAAGTATTTTTGTTTAAGGGAGGTACTTGAAAGAAGTATGTTATAACAAAAAAATATTTAAGATATCAAGTAGAAAAATACGCATAATTGATGAAGAAAAATTATAATTTATCCTTAATTTTAATAGGCTAGTTAACATGATACTAGAGTCATACATACCGCCTAGATTCAGGTATCTTCAGTGTCAGTGGACATTTTATAGGTACTTTTCTTGTAAGACGTGTTCTGTCATGTGCTTGTGCGTTATTATCATGCATCTCCTCTGTGTCTGATAATTTCAGGTTGAAAAAGCAAGTGTGAAATACATAAATCATGTATTCATTAACAAGAAGAACAGCGTTAGTTAGGATGGCATTTGTGTTGTTTCATGACCCAGTAGTGACCTGAATAATGAATTACTTATTGGCTGTTGCCCTAGTAATGAATCTGCATGCTTTCCTTTGTGGTTTCTCTTGGAATGACTTTGGAATGGTTCCGTTTCTGGGATCAAAAGGCATGCCACAAAATTTTGTTGGGGTTAAGATTAGTCATAGGTCCGCGTAAGCAAAGTAAAGATCAAACATAAGGAAAATGAGGCAATAAAATAGGGAAAATTTTCTTCACAAAAGCAGCCCTTCCTTCGAACAGACTCCCTAGAAGTTCCCCACCGTAGTGTCAGCACCATCAGGTGCCGGACTGCTGAAGAGTGTGGGCCTTCATTACGAGGTCTGGGAACAATAGACGAGTGGGCCTCATTGATGATATTGGCATACATTTCCTGAATTCTTTGATCTCGGGAATGATTAAGCTGGTCTATTTAAAAGTTGCATGCCTTTTTCCTCTCTTTTTTCATGTGTAGAGGTCGTAGAATCATGACCACTCCACTCCTCAATGGTGATCCATTTGGCTGAATAACAAAAGATTCAAGGGTCAAACTCCACTAGTTACTGTATTGAGACGTCAGGAGATGGGAATAATTGTGATCCTTTCAGGTTTAGTTGTCACCCTGCGACCTGGAGATGCCCCTTTCAATCCCCCACTATGTTAGATAACATCATAACGATCTGTTTAGACCACAATGGCTTTACAACTATTCCAAATACCCTCTGTGTCTTGTGTTTACTCTTTTTTGTGTACTTACAATATTTTCATTGTAGTAGGTTATCTATGTTTAGACTCAAAGTCACTTTTAACTGTTAACTTCATTTACATACAATATGGAACATAAAAAACACCCATTGCCTCTATCTCTACTTCTCGGGTGGCTCGAATTCTAAATGGATATGCTATACTACTCAATTTGGAATAGTAATGATGGTATTTTAGTCCAAACAAATGCTAGTAATCTATCTAACATTGTTAGAAATCTAAAGGTTACCTAATGATATGGGGGATTTGAAATGGGTTTCAAATGTCAAATGTCAGCGGGTATACCAATTTTTTTAAATAGATGAGGATTTTGACCTTGTTTATGAAGCTAGAAAGGTATATATAATTTATGACATATCTGTTGCAATATATATATATATATATATATATATATATATATTCAAGCCAAGAAAGAATGACATTAGTAGGAGAATTAAACAATTGCAAAAGATTTAATTAATTTGTTCTTTTCAAACCATCCATATTAAGGCTAATAACTAGGCAGGACTTTGAGGTATAATTTAGCCCAGAAGGATTGTACTTACAAGGTCAAAAATAGAGGATGAAGGATAAGTTTCAAGCTTCCCTAGTGAATGGGCGGGCCTAGGAATAGATATTCTGCATTCCCAGATGCAGAATGGCTTAGAAAGAAAAACTGTTGCAGTGTTGCCTTGCCTCTGTGGGATGTGTCTCTGCCATCCTTATCAATTTCTCTTGGAAGAAGAGGACCATCAGAAGGTATCTTTCTTTATGA
>JAMKQA010008846.1:0-17290 GCA_024699735.1 Posidonia australis | reverse complement strand
GTCATTATACCATGCAATCACCCCTCACATGGGTCCACATTCATACACATAAGCCATGTTTCATAATTCATGGAAAACATCATTAAAAACAACATATTCACATGCATCATCTCACAAGTCATTTCCATGCATTACATACATTTATCATGTATTTATCCATATTTATCAACATTTTTCTAAGCATTTTTCAATATTGCCTTGGGTCCTGATTCGACATATCGAATTGGGTCTCGGTCGATCGAAATTCCCTAATTCGGTCGATCGAAATATTTCGGCATTCCGAATCCTCTATCAGTTTATCAGTTCCCTGCCAGAACGGTTGACCGAAATCATCTGGTCGTCCGAAACCCCCTGATTCGGTCGACCGAAATACTTCGGTCGTCCGAATCAGTGGTCCAAGGAGCCTCCTGGGAGCATTTCGGCATACCGAATCCAGTTCAGCATACCGTTTTTGTGCGATTGCAGAAACCTCCCCCACCTCTGTCATCACTTCTCCCCAAAAATGGGAGTAAGGAGTGGACCCCTCTAAAACACCACCAAAATCACAAGTAAAACATGGGGTGTAGACCTCCAAGTCTACTTCAAAACCCCTCTATCAAAACATGAATCCATTAAGCATGCTATTCAATGGAAATTCACAAAGGCACAAGACTCATATAACACCACTATAGCATGCTTCACAACAATTAGCAAAAATCTCACAAATCAACCACGAATTAGCATTATATCACCACAAACACATGATTCAACTCCTTTCTAACATTTCGCATATTTTTGCATGATTTTTGCATCATTATTAATGATTCTATCCTTTAACCTAAACATGTCTCAACTGACGGAGGAAAACGGAAGGGGAAACAGAAGGGAAACGCGTACCTGGCTTCGATGAGCCTTGCGTGCCCTCAAGCTCTGGCGGTACACAGCACCAGCCTCCCCCCGCACTCGTGCAATCTCCTCCAGCGTGCAACTCCTCCCCAGCCTCTGCACTCCCTCTTGCTCTCCCTCTGGTTCTCTCCATTCCTTCCCCATGCAGCACACCTCCTTAAAATCCACTACCGAGCCTGTCATCCCCCGGATTCCGCTGGCCCCCTGCCAGCCTCCCTACCTGGGAAGGGACGGGACGAGCATCCCTCCCTGCCAAGCCTCGCGAGTAGGAGGACAGGATCGTGGTCACGGGGAAGAACGGGCGGCTCAAGTCACATGGGGGTTGGGCTCCTTTGACCAGGTCCAACCTCAAATGGGTTTCACCCCCAAACATGGGTCCCAGTTACAAAACAGACCCACAAACCAAAGAAGTCACACCACAAAGGAGAAACCAGGGGCACAAAACACAGGGAGAGACCACAGCCAACAAACACAACCTGGATTTACCGATAATAAACCACACACAATAATTACAAGATATTCCAAGGTTTATATTAAATGGAAAACCAGGCACAGATGTTACAGTACTACCCTATACATGTACTCTTTCAGCCTTAATAACAGATTAGATCATTATTTTCATCCCATTATCACATGGTACCAGAGCTCTGGGAGAAACCCTAGCCTCTCCACCACCCAGCACCCGTCGCCTACCATCTCCGCCGCCGACCGCCGCCTCCAGCCACCGTCGTGGGTCGTTTTGCCATCGGAAACTCGCCGACAACCTACAGGAAGCCACTGTAGCTGCTGGTTTCACCTGCTCTAGCCTTCGACGCCTTTTCCTTGCCCTATCGAAGCTCGACTGACCTCCAGCGGCCTTCCTCCTAGCCACCGGCCCCTTAGACCAGCCTCCGGCTGCACCGCCAACCTTGGTACATGCTCCTCACCGCTAGCAAGCCCTTCTAAGGCCTGTCCGGTGAGTCTAGAGGGGCACCAGCCCCTCTTCTTTGCATGACGGTTCTTGCCGTTGCCCCCTATGCACATCCATATGTAAACGGAGTATAAAAGATCATCTCTACTACCACCACTGAGGATTTAGTGGCTCTACTACTGCTGTACGCTACGTATCTCTAGCGTATTCCTTGTTTCTTTGCTACTACTGCTTGTGCTTTGTATTCTCCGTCTACATCTTGAGTATTGGAGACACCAGTTATTGATTTTCAGCCTTATTTAAGATCTGATTTCTTCATTCGCCATGGCCTCTCGTGAATCTTTTGTCAAGAATTTGAGTGGTACTTCATAAAAAATGAATGGGAAGAATTGTCTACTATGGTCACAGAGTTTTGAGACCTTCCAGATGCAAAGGATAGCACGTATGAAGATTGGTTTGTCGATGACTTAGCCACTGTCTCCTGGATGGTGAATAGCATGGAACCCATAGTTGCCTGCAGCGTTATGGTTCTTCGTCCAGC
Organism: Posidonia australis; assembly: GCA_024699735.1. Classification (NCBI taxonomy): domain Eukaryota; kingdom Viridiplantae; phylum Streptophyta; class Magnoliopsida; order Alismatales; family Posidoniaceae; genus Posidonia; species Posidonia australis. The sequence continues at coordinate 14,954 of JAMKQA010008846.1, read as the reverse complement.
CAAGAAAATCTGGGACACCCTCAAACAGATGTATGGTTATGAGAAGAACATTTCTCAGGTTTATGAGGTATACAAGCGAATCTTTACCTTGAAGATGGGCGATAGTTCAGCCATGATCACTTTGGAGCACTTCGTGCACTTCTGGACGAACTTGAATTGTATCAACCTCTTACCTCAGATATTACTACCATGCGTCGATACATAGAGGAGCTTGTTGTAGCTGCTTATCTTTCTAGACTAAATCTGGATATCTCTTCTCAAATACGAGGCCAGATTTTGGGTGTTGATTCTACTCTGAGTCTGGAAAGCACATTTGCTAGAGTCTTACGTTTCTCTACAGGTGTGTCTGCTACTACTGCCCCCACTGCTGATCATTCTGCTATGGCTGCTCGTGATCGTAGTCGCAGTCGCAATTCTGGTAGAGGAGGCCAAGGACGAGGTGATACTAGAGGTCGGATCCCCTGTGAGCATTCTAGTCACACCAACCATGGGTCAGATAGATGTTGGAAAAGGTTTGGTAAGCCAGAGTGGGCACAAGCTTCCACAGAGGTGACTCAGACGTCTACAAATGCTCCTTCCACCAATACTCAGTCAGTGACTCTATCTCAGGAGGAGTATGCATAGTTCCTTCAGTACAGAGAGACTCAGTCTACACCTGCCATTGCATCTCATGCCACTACTTTCACCTCAGGTACATCTGGTTTAGTTGCCTCTAGGGATAGTTCCTGGATCATTGATTCAGGAGCATCCTCTCACATGACATGTAGCCATGATCTTTATTCTCGCCTTTCTAAATTACCTGACATTAGATCTGTCTCTATAGCTGATGGTCGGACCTATAAGGTAATTGGGTAAGGTACTATTTGTGCTACGTCCCAATTAACCTGAAATAAAGTCCTATTCGTACTAGAATTTCCTATAAATCTTTTATCCATTAGCTCTATTACCAAACAATTAAACTGTTGTGTGACATTTTTCCCCTTTCACTGTACCTTTTAGAATTTGCAGACAGGAAAGAGGATTGGTTTGGGGCGTGACAACGACCAGGGTGTTTACCTGTTAGTTAAAGATGAGATACCTCGAGGCATTGCAACTCTTGCTTCCACAGCTGATTCATCACTCACATGGCATTGTCGACTGGGCCATCCTGCTTGTAACGCCCCAATCCCGAGCACGCTACCAAAACACAGTATCAAGCATAATTACACTAATTACAGAAACATCAAATAACTGTAACTAAGGCTCACCTTCAGGATCACAATGTTCGACTAGAAGCTCCAACTCCTGCACCGGAACTCGGCTGCACGCGGTCTGCACCTGAAAACCAAATAGCACGCGTGAGTGACATCTAAGTCACCCAGTACGTGCCCTAAAACATACAAACCACAAAACCTCGGCAAAACCATAAAACTCATTCTTATCATTTTTTCCAAAACTTGGTTTTCTCTTTTTGAAAATCATCCTTTCTTTTATTAGACAATCACTTGGGAATTCAATCCCAATCCATGCTTTCTTTCAAAACCTCATGCTCGTTGATAAACCTTTATACTCAACACAAGAGAAGCAAATCATTTCATCTAGTTTCCTAGCCCAAAACATCATTTAAAACTATTAGCATAATTTATCACAAATCCGGGCTAGGAGCTAGTCCAATACACAAATCCACACTTTTTCATTCCAAAAGTACTGGTCGCATCACCCTGGCCACAGCCGATCGACCTGGCCACAAGCAACTGGTGATGATTCCATGTCACCACACCCACACTACAGTGTCGCGGTGAACCACCCCGCGCTGGAGTTCAACCGCCCTGGCCGCAGCCTCAAAATGTACCCTCACTGGTACAAGCACGGAGTGCGTCCTCAAGACGCCCTGGTGCCTGAGCACCTGGGGACTCTAACCCCAGACCCGTCCAGCACCGACACTGAGGGTAGTCTGGGTCTCCTGTACCCTGGGTCCTATAGTACCACCATAGTCTCGAGGCTCTTACCCCAGACTGCAAACTCGGCAACCACAACCAAGGACACATCCCCAACATCTTTAGAGGTCTCACTACCTCGTCGGCAAGTCCTGGTTTCATTGTGGTTCCAACAATTTCCATTAATCTCTTTAAAACCATTTTCCATTTCATTCTATTCTTCTCGTTGCAGGACTCTATTTCCTTGCAACACTTGACCCTCCACTGGGGTCCTTAAGCCATGGAAACCATGCTTAAAGTCATAACTTGGGTCTCATGCCCAAAACTACATAAAACCATCTTTTTCATTCATTTATAGGGTCTAAAACCCAAAACCACACCCAAATCCATTTGTTTGGGGTTCCACATGCCTCCATGTCATTACATGGGGAAACATCATTCATATAAAACCACCATACCATTAAAACCATTTAACATTCATTAAAATTCACATTTTAACATCCCAAGTTCAGGGCAAAAATAGCATACCGAATTTTCAATTCGGTATTTCGAAATTCCCTATTTCGGTATACCGAATATTTTCGGTATGCGGAAACCCCTTGTTTCGATCGACCGTGAAATTTCGATCTACCGAACCCTAGATTCTGGCTTAATCTTCTAGGATTTCGGCATACCGAATTCCTCACAGACAGGGCACACCCCTGTTCCGCAGCGACGGAATTCGCCTAAAGTGGGAGTCCCGATTGGACCCTTTAAACATTCACCAACAATTTCCATAAAATCATGGGATGTAGACCTTCAAGTCTACTTCAAAACCCCACAAACCATTCATGATTCCATCAACCACACAGGAAGATATAAATTCGCAAGGGAAACATGCTCAGAGTTAAACTTTAAAACATTTAGGGCATATCTACCCAAAACTCACGAAATTCACACAATCTAGCGTGATCCCTACACATTCATATCATTCATCTCATATCCATCATCCCTACTATTTCTCTACGATTTCTCATGCATTTCCATCATTATTCTTCAAGGAACAATAACAGGAGAAGGGGAGGGATCATGTACCTCTTTGGTGGCCTACGCAACTCCGACAAGTTCACTACAACCCAGCGTCGCCTCGGTGAAGCTCCGGTGAACCTCGACCCCCGGTGGAAGCACACACACGCAGACCCTCCTCCTCCCAACTCGCACGCCCTCGCTCCCTCTCCTCTGCCTTTCCTTTCCTACCACACTCCCCCCCTACCCATGTCTACCTCCCTCTCTTTATTTCAACCACTGCTCGCTTGGCACCGGCCACCCATCCCGTTGGAAGAGACGGGGAGGCACGAGCCTCCGTCGCTGGTGGCACGGGTGGAAGAAGAGAAAGAAGAAGACGAAGAATGGGTGGAAGGGCATGGCACATGAGAGAGAGAAAGGAAGGAGAAAAAGAAGAAAAGACGGGCACACAAATCGAGGCAACTGTGCATCCTCAAATCGAACTCCACATTGGTCCCAAATCACAAACAGGCGCACAGACAACCAACCACAAGCTCACACAATCAAGAAACAACAGATTATCCATTAATAAACTATTTAAGCAATATTACAATTAATTACATGGTTTACAAATAAAAATGGATAATCAGGCCCAGATGTCACACTACTCATCAGAAACTTCAACAAACTCTACCTTGGTTGTCTGTGTCACCTTTTCAGTGTGAGTCTTGTGAGTTAGGTAAGCACCATCGTGCTACCTTTAGAGGTCTACGTCTAGTTAGGAGTAAGCGTCCTTTTGATTTAGTCCATTGTGATATTTGGGGTTGAGCCAGAACTTCTTTAATGTCTGGTTACAGATATTATATTGTATTTGTCGATGATTTTTCTTACGTGTCTTGGGTGTATTTGTTGAAGGATAGAGTCAGTGTATTTGAAACAATAAGAAATTTTTCATGGAAATAAAGAAACAGTTTTCTATTATCCCAAAGTCTTTCGCACTGACAATGCTTTAAAGTTCACTCAAACAAGTCTTCGACAATACTGTGAATCCTTGGGTGTGTTGCAGTAAACCTCTTGTCCTCATACATCCCAACAAAATGGAGTGGCAAAGCGTAAGCATCAACATATTCTTGATATTGCTCGGTCTCTCATGTTTGAGATGCATATCCCCAAGTATCTGTGGTCTGATGTTCTTCTCACTGCGGTGGATCTCATCAATCGCATGCCGTCCACACTTGGTGGAGACATTCCATTGCATAGGCTTTATCCTGGTGTTGATCTCTTTCCTCTCACTCCTCGGGTATTTGGCTGTGTAGCATTTTTTCAGGACTTGACTCCCAACCTAGACAAACTTGTTCCAAGGTCTATTCAGTGTGTGTTTGTTGGTTATTCTAATACTAAGTGTGGCTATCGTTGTTATCTTCCTGTCACCAGAAAATACATTATTTCTGCTGATGTCACCTTCTTTGAGAGTCAAAGCTTCTTTGATAGCACTCTTCCTATTTCTGATAGTGTTCCGTTACCCTCGGTGCTTGAGACTGGGGAGTTGGATGTTATTGATGCTCCTATTGCAGGAACAGAGGTATCTGGCACCTTGCGGGTATGTCAATGACGACCATGTCCTCCCAGTACCAATCCCTCTTCATCCTCTACAGATCTACCACCCGTTGATCTTGATTTGCCAATTGCCATCAAGAAAGGTACACATACTTCATCTACTGCACATCCTATATCCCATTTTGTGAGTTATGAGCGACTCCATCCTTCCTTTTGTGCATTTGCCTTGTCTATCTCTTCTAAGCCCATTCCCAGGAACTACCAGGAGGCAAGCCTAGTACCTCAGTGGAAAGCAGCTATGGATGATGAAATGCAGGCACTGAGATCCTGTGGGACTTGGACACTAGCATCTAGACCAAAGCAAACCAATGTTGTCACTTGCAAATGGGTGTTTGGTATAAAGTACAAGGCAAATGGTACGATGGACCGATACAAAGCCTAATTAGTTGCCAAAGGATTCACACAAGAATATGGCATTGATTACACTAACACATTCTCTCCTGTTTCCAGATTAAACTCCATCAGGGTCATTCTGTCAATGGCTATAAATAACTCCTGGAATCTGTGCCAACTAGACATCAAAAAAGCATTTCTGTATGGTAATCTGTCTAAGCTAGTGTATATGGAGCAACCTCCAGGCTATGTTACTCAGGAGGAGAATCAGGTATGTCTGCTTAGAAAAGCAATTTATGGGCTGAAATAGAGTCCACAAACCTAGTTTGAGAAGTTTAGCAATATTGTATCTACTTGTGGCTTCCGCCATTGTGTGATGGATCACTCTGTGTTCTACAGGCGAACAAAGGATGGTTGTGTCATGTTGGCTGTCTGTGTGGATGATATCCTGGTAATAGGGAGTGATACTACTGGTATTCAAGAAACAAAAGATTATCTGCAGAAGCACTTTGTCACCAAAGACATGGGCAGACCTAAGTATTTCTTAGGTATTGAGTTTGCATTTGCTAGAGACATGATGATTCTATCACAGAGAAAGTATGCTGTAGATCTCTTGCAGGAGACTGGACTTTTGGTGTGCAAGCCTGAAACTACCCCTGCGGATCAGAGTCTGAATTTTTGGGATAGCTCCTAACCTCCATTACAGGATGTTGGCAGATGCAGAAGACTGGTAGGAAAGTTGATTTATCTTACTGTTACTCGACCTGATATTGCATACATTGTGGGGGTCCTTAGTCAGTTCATGTAGGGATCATGAATGGTACACTAGCTAGGAGTTTTAAGAGTGCTGGCCTACATCAAGAAGACTTCAGGCGAAGGTTTGATCTATAAAAAGAATGGTCACCTGCAAATAGAAGCCTATTCAGACTCTGGTTATGTTCGGGATAGAGGAGATAGAAAGCCCACTTCTGGATATTGCTCATCTGTTGAGGGCAATCTTATTACATGGCGCAGCAAGAAACAGAATGTGGTCTCCCACTCCAGTGCAGAAGCAGAGTATAGGTCCATGGCCCATACTACTTGCGAGATGATATGGCTTCGCTCGCTTCTAACTGATTTGGGTCTTTCTACTCCTTCACCTATGTCTATGTATTGTGACAATTAGCCAGCTATTTACATTGCTAATAATCCCATTTTCCATGAATGTACCAAACATATTGAGGTGGACTGTCACTTCATTCGTGAGAAAGTGATGCAAGGAGTCGTGTCTACTCCCTATATCAAGTCATCTGATCAATGTGCGGATGTTTTCACTAAAGGGCTTAGTATTGGGACTTATAGTTATCTTTGTAACAAGCTGGACATGATTGATATATATGCTTCAGCTTGAGGGGGAGTGTTAAGTGTTATGTTAAGCCTTATAGGGTATTTGGATATCCATCTAAGGATCCACTTAATGTACAACCCTATATATGTACTCTTTTAGCCCTAATAACAGATTAGATCATTGTTTCCTCCCATTATCACAGAGTAGAAGTGGAGATGAGAGGAAGAGAAGGACGTAGGAAAGAAGAAAGGAGAGAATAGAGAGAGAGAAGGTTCAAGTATCAATGCTCTGATACCATGTTGGAAGAAAAGATTTACTCACGCACTCACACACCAACTGTGGTGTGTGCCTAATATTTATAGATGAAGTATTTGGTACACGTACATGTATTATAGTCGCTGATATACAACATATGCTCTTGCATTATACATCACTAGTAAAATCACCCTTTGCTCATGATTCAGGTTTGAATGAAGGATTACAAATTCATTCAGCATTTCTTCACTACTATGATCAAGCTCTCCAAAGACTAATGTGTTCCCGTACGAAACATCTGCCTCGTCCTCAGGAAGTGGCATCGATCAATGGATTTATCTCTTGTAGTGATTTTCCATTTTTATTCATAATCATTTCAATGTGCAACAGTGCATTTTGCCTAAGTTGTCCTTCAGTCAAATGAATGACAATATTTTCTGAATCAATGGAAATCATCTAAAAATGTTTCCAATATTTATCCCATGATATTTTTGGATTAGATATTCCTCCAAACAACAACATAGATACAAATAAATGTTCAACTTGCCAAGCTATTGCCCATTGAGTAGCATCTAGTAAAGCAAAATCCCATTCATTGTCGTCATCTAGTTGCCCAAGAGCAGCACATGTTTCTTTGAAATTAAAACCCACACGAGTAAACCCACTGACATGCCCAACTTGTGAGGAGGAGTCCAAACCATAGATCTTTCATCCCATACCAATTTTTGTGGGAAGTCAATAAATGTTATAGTCCTAGCCGAAGAGTCAACCTTGTTGGCCGTAAACTATTCAGTAAGCATTGTCTTTGTATTTGAAGGGCGATTATGAACGTACACCTCTAGTATGATCTGTATCTGAAAATGTAACATTTTGCTCACTAGGCAAATGGTACACCAATCTTTGAACTACAGGATATCTATCATGCAAATGGTATCCAAAATTCCTCCAGCATGGTTCAGCAACAGATAAATATCTACGATTAAGATGTCCATTTATTTCATCAACAATGCCATCTTGTTGTCCAAGAGCAAATGCCGCATGATCAAAAGTTTCATGCACATATTTGAATAAATATTTAATTGCCTGAGAACAATTGCATATTTCAATATTTATATGTGCATCATACTTTCTCACCAAGTCAATATTGTGGGGAATGAGTGACTATCTACGTGTATCTATGTATTTCATAGGGTTTTGTGTGTTTATACATTTCTAGATGTTTCTGGCATGTTCATCTGTTAGCCAGTTCATCATCCACCTTCTATATATATACTGCTGCTCACAATTTACATGGATATGTAATAGAGAATGGTTCACACTCTCGTTGTCTTCTTTATTCTTCTTCTTCCTTTCATCATGGTATCAGTTGCCTAAAGCTCTAGTTCTGGGTTCTTGCCATGGCCTTGATTCACTCCTCCACCATGTCTAGCCCTTCTGTAGATGACCTCTCCCCCACCTCTACCAAGGTTCTTCCTCTGTAGTTTCACATATCCCACCACTTTCCCCAGCCAATGACTCATACATCTTACCTATGTTGGTGTACTCAATTTCGAAATATTCTTGCCCTTCATGACTTCCTCCATGTCATTGATTCAGATTTCTCCCTTCCATCTCCTACAACTAATGCCTCCCCTAATCCTCAGTCTTCCACATGGCTGAAAACCAATCAACTGGTTCTCAGTTGGATTCGTGCAACCGTCTCACCATCTATTCAGTCCATTCTTCTTCCTTGCTCTACATCTCTTCAAGCATGGTCTATTGTAACACTCGTAAATTCATTTTTGTAATTATTTACATTCTAATGAATTTAGTCCTAGACAGGTGTTACTGTTTTGAGGTTAGTTTGTGTGGTTTTGTGATTTTGAGCTTGGGCTTCGTGGGTTGGTTTTTGTTGCGTGTCCCTATACTTGGTTGGCACTGTGCATCGTGGCACTGTGCTTGTGAGTCTAGGTGTGGATCCATGTGGATCCCGCATTCGTGGGCCGGTTGGTGGGGGGATTTGGTGCAATGAGTTATTGGCTCATGCGGGAGGCTTGTGGTTGCACTATGCATGCATGCATGCAACTACCACTTCTAGTGTGTATTTAAGTCACGGCAAATGACTCTTCCTCCGTACCACTCCTCCTCTTCTTCCCCGCGCATTCTCCCTCCGTCCCAAGCACGCCATTTTCCCCCCTCTCCCTTCCTTCCCATCTCTTACTCTCCACACACCCCTCCACTTCATTCTCCCCACCTCCCTCATTCTCCATCCTCCCCTATTCTCCCTATCTCCCATGTTCGGTGTGCTCAAGGGTTGGTGAGGGTGTATGGTAGTGTGTGGTGCTGCATGGAGCTCCGGTGAGACGTTCCTGAGGTCGTGGAGTGGCCGTGGACGTGCGGGGTCATCGAAGTTGGCCGGAGATCGAATTGGATCGTCGAAACATGTTTTACATATACGTACCTCCAACCAATGTATAGAAAGCATGAAAATGATAGAAATTGATAGTATTGCATGGAATCTAGGTAAATTTATATTTCTAGAATTTATTGTGAATTTATGAGAAATTATTGTGGTTTTTGTGGATATTTATGGTAGCAGTTGAGTTTTGGGTCCTTTTTACCCTCCTAGCTTTGCGAATTTATATCTTGATGCATGGTGAATGGTTTTTGATTTTGTTTGTTGGGATTTGGAGTAGACTCAAGAGTCTACATCTTATGTTTTATGTATGATTTTTGGTGATTATTTTGGGAGTCCAAGTATAGGTCCCACATTAGACGATTTTGAAATGTGTAGCTTCGGGCTGTTTTCTGGTTTCACAGAAAACGGCATATCAAATCATTTCAATACACCATTTTTCTATCAATTTAGGTCCTTTGGAACTTCGGTCATTTGATTTTGGACAGTTGACCGGATCAAGAGATTTCGATCGACCGCACCATTTTTGGTATACCAATTTTGACCATGAGTATTGACCATTGACCTGATTTGATCGACCGATCCAAATAAATCTACCGAACTAGGGGTTTTTGGCAAACCGAACCAATTTTTTTGCATGCCGAATTAGGACCCAAATGCCTTTATAAAAATGTGATTTTCCAAGAGTTTTTTAGATTGGTTTGTATTGTCTCTTTGAGATGGGATTGTGGGTTGTTAGTGGTGGTCCCTTGGGACACCCGATGTGTCGTTTTGCCAAGGTTTTGAAAGAATTTCCAAAGATATAAAATGGTTTTGAAAATGGTTTCCAAAAGAGATGGTTGGCCCTTTTTGGAAAATAGTTTTGCTAGTTTTTTGTGTGCGGGTCGAGACACCGTGGGACTGTATCATCACGACTAGGGAATATGACGACATTATCCAGTGGTCGGGCACGTCTCCCTAATCAAGGTCAGTGGGCGAGATACCTGAAGCTGAGGGACGTCGGGTCTTGGAGGTATAAGACTCCTTGACTGTCGTCTCAAGGCTATGCTTGTGGTCTACGGATTGAGGTGTCTTGTAGCATGACGAGGAGGTATGATACTCCTTCTGTCGCTGTGAGCACTGAGACTCGAGTGTCGTCGGGTGTGGAGGTATGATACTCCCTCCAGAGCACCACGTGGAGGACACCGTGAGGAGGCGTACCTTGTGTGGCTAGTGCGGGTGGGACACGTGCCCCGTAGCTGGTAGCATCCTAAGAGACAGGGCTGCCTTCCCAAGGATGAGTTGGCTTTGTGAGGGTTCTCAAGGTAGGGAGAATCGTGGGACGACGTGGCTCTTGCAAAGGATGGCACGTCGTGGTAGTGCAGACGCTGTGGTCACTCCTTGGTGGACTACTTGTGGCCAGAGTTTGGTTGCTTGACGCTAGGTTTTCCGACTCACTGTATGTGGTTTTGGCCATTGAGGGCCTTACTTGTGGTTTGGACTGGTAAAGCCCCGTTTGTGGTTTTAGCCGATGTGAGCCTGGTTTGTGGGATTTTAGGGAAAATGATTTGCAAAATGAATTTAAAGGAAAATTAGTTATAGTTTCATTTTCCACGATTTTCATGGGGTGCGTGTTGGGTGACTTTTGTCACTCATACTTTCCTCGTATTTTTGGGTTGCAAGTGCTGACATGTAGTAGATTTTTTAGCATAGTGCATATAGATCGGTGACTTATAGTCGCACATACAAGTTCCTAGTAGTGATATTTTCTATTTAGCTTTTGATTTCCTGTAATTTAATTTGTTTTAAATTATTATAGGAAATTTAGGGTGTGACATCTCTCATGGAGAAGCTGTTTGCCCTTACCTCTAAATCTCAGCTGAAGACTCTCCAAGACCAACTTCGCAATCTTAAGAACAAACCAGATCAAACTATTGATGATTATCTTCTTAATGCTAAAAATATTTCTAATGCTATGGCCTCTACCAGGAGCCCCATCTCAAACACTGATTTAATCGACTTCATCACTGATGGTCTTGGACATGAATACTAGAATTTTATCACTTCTTTGAACTTCCACTCCTCTACCACCTTTGATGATTTTTATGAACTTGTGCTTCAAGAATCATCTCTTCACTAGTGACTTTCTTCCTCCACTATTACTCCTGGTGATACTGCTCTCAATGCCTCAACCCACTCTACTAATTCCAACTCCATTCTGTGAGGGGGTCGTGGTCATGGAAGAGGCAGACGTTTCCATGGCAGGGGGCATGGCAGAGGAGGTCAATATCACAATCATTTCTTTTACAATTCTTAGAACTCTGCACCTCCTCTACTTCCGACTCTGTCTTCAATCAACATATCTGTTCCTTGTCAAATCTATGACAAGTGGGGGCATACTGCTAGAACATGTTACGACTGTCATAACCATGCATATTCGGCTTAGTTTTCCATCGATGCCATGTCCAACCACAGTCTCAGTAGCCCATCTGAGCCATCATGGTGCGTCGACTCCGACACCACACAACACATGAGAAACTCTGCCGCTCGTCTCACTAATCCTCAACCTTACTCAAGCACTCGATGCATTTTGGTTGGTAATGGATCACTTCTTCCCATTACTCACATTGGAAGTGCCTCTTTATCCTCTCCTACTAGCTCCATTCCTTTTCATCATGTTCTTCTTGTTCCGGCCATCTGGAAAAACTTACTCTCCATACAGTAGTTTTCACGAGATAATAATTGTGTTTTCTTAATGGACCACTTTGGCTTTTTTGTGAAGGACAAATTCACCGACAAAGTTCTCCTCCATGGCCATAGTAGCAATGGCCACTATCATGTCTCTAGTCCTCCCTCTTCCAGTGCTCTCTTTGCTACTGTTGGTAGTCGCACTTCTTACAGTACTTGACACCAACGTTTGGGTCATCCTTCCTCTACTGTCCTCCGCACTCTTTCCCATTGACATCATCTTCCCACCACCAACAACTCTTCCAGTTCTTGCTCAACCTATCCTCTTGGCAAAGCCCACAGGTTTCCCTTTCCTAAATGGGATTGTCATTCAAAATTGCCTTCCCAGCTTCTATACATCGATGTTTGGGGACCATCTTCAATGCAATCTATATCTGGTTTAAATTCTCACTATTGTTAATGATTTCTCCAAATACATGTGGATATTGCCGTTATATCATAAATCAGATGTTCCTTAGACTTTCTCCACCTTTAAAACTTTTATTGAACTGTTATATTCAAGCAATTCAGTTGGACAATGGTGATGAATTTGGTAATCATTGATTTAAATCCTTTATTTAGCACCATGGCATTCATCATCGTTTCACATGTACTTATACCTTTGCTCAAAATGGAGTTGTGGAACGTAAGCATCGCCACCTCACTGAGAAGGGTCGATGCCTACTTTTCAGGCCAGTCTCCATTCATCTAACTGGCTTACTGCATTTGAAATGGCCACCCATCGCATTAATCGACTTCCTACACCAGTTCTTCCTACACCCTTCTCTAATGTCTCATCTTATGAACTTCTATATAACAAAACTCCGGATTATAATGTTCTCCGCATCTTTGGATGTGCCTGTTACCCATTACTGATTGGCTCTTCACCAACCAAACTCCATCCTAAATCTACTCTCTGCAATTTTATTGGCTTGTCTCCTATTGATAAAGGATATAAATGCCTTGATCCTCTCACTAATAAAATACATATGCTTCACGCCATGTTACCTTCAATGAGGATTTGTTCCCAGGCAAAGCCAGTAGCAGTTCTTCATCTTCCTCTGTGTCCACTGATCGTCACTTTTCCTCATCCTTTTATTCTCCTAACAACTTTCTTCCTCCTACAATTATTTCCAACAACGACATCTTTGACAATGGTGCCACATGTTCTCCTGTATCCTCACCACCTGATAATGCTCACCTTCTTTCTCACACTCTGGTAACTTCACCACCTACATGCCTTCCATCGTCATCAACCTCCAGCCCATCCAAGTCATCCACACCCCCTCGCTAGTTTTGTTCTCTAGTCAGTATCATCAATCATACCTCTGCACATCCTCTACCATAGGCTCTTGCCACCTCTCTTATTGATGCCGCTCTTCATGAGCCACCCTCATACACTAAAGCTAAACAATACACTCACTAGTTGGCTACCATGGAAGATGCATTTAGTGCTCTCTAGCACAACAATACATGGACTCTTGTCCCACAAGAGCATCATTACAATATCATTGGGTGTCGTTGGGTGTTCAAAGTTAAACACACCTCCACAGGCGTCGTGGAACACTATAAAGCCCGATTGGTCGCTAAAGGATATCATCAGCAACCGGGCATTGATTTCGATTAAACATATAGCCCTGTGGTAAAGCATACTACTATTTGACTCATTCTATCAGTTGTTGTTTCTCTAGACTGCTCTCTTGAGTAATTTGATGTTAGAAATGCTTTCCTTCAAGGACATCTTGATGAGGAAGTCTTCACGTAGCAACCACCTAGATTTTGAGACCCTCTCTGGCCATCTCATGTATGTCGACTCAATAAAGCTTTGTATGGTCTTAGGCAAGCTCCATGTGCCTAGTTTCACAAACTCTAGTCATTTCTTCTCTCTTTTGGATTCCACACCAGTCACTCGGATACTTCTTTGTTTATCAGAATCTCTAATGGGCATATTGTACTCCTCCTTGTCTATGTGGATGATCTGGTTGTTACTGCTTCTAATCCTGAGGAGACAACATGCTTTATTGATTATCTCTGCCCTACCTTCAACTGTTGATGGTTGGGTCCTCTTAGTTTCTTCCTTGGTCTCAAAATTAGTTGCACCAAAGACACTCTTCAGCTTTCTCAAACTCGGTACACCTCTAATTTGCTACAAAAGTTTAACATGGTGCTATGTAGTCCTTACTCAACACCAATGGCGTCCTAATCTTCCTCTTCGAAATAGATTGACTCTACTCCATTAGAGTCGCCTACACTCTTTCGCAACATTATGGGGGGTCTCCTATACCTTACTTTATCTCGACGGAATATTGCATTCTCCGTTCACATCCTATCACAACATCTTCAGCATCCTACCACCACTGATCTTAAGAATGCCAAGCGTGTCCTTCACTATATCAAAGGGACTCTTCAACAAAGTATCTACTTTCGCCGTCCTTCCCAAGGCTCTCCCTTGCGTCTACAGGCATTCATGGATGCTAACTGGGATGGTGACCCGGTTGATCGCCGGTCTATCTCTGGTGGTTGTGTCTACCTCAGTGGTAATGCTATTTCTTGGCTTGCCAAGAAACAAACCACCGTCTCCTAGTCAAGCACGGAATCAGAATATCGTGCCATTGCCAATATAGTTACCGAAGTGCAACGGCTGTGTTATCTTCTTTGGGGATTATCCATTCCTCTTCACCACCTGTCGGAGATTGTAACATCTGTGTCTAGGTTTTCCATTTATTATAAACCATGGATTTCCTGTAATTATTTGTGTATGGTTTATTAATGGTAAATCCAGTTTGTGTTTGTTGGCTATGGGCTCCCTCTGTGTTTTGTGCCTTGGTTTCTCCACTGTGGTGTGTTTTCTTTGGCCAGTGGGTCAGTTCTGCTTTGGGACCCGTGCTTGTGGTGGACCCACTTGGGCTTGGGCTTAGGCTTTGACTTGGTCAAGAGCCAGCAGTGCCGCACCATGCCTTTACCTGTCTTCTCCACGCCCGTGACCGAGCTGCGGATCTCATGAAACATAGCGGGGGAGGGCTGCTTGTTCCGTCCCCTCCGTCCAGAGCTACGCATAGCTGGTGGACGTCGGCGAGATTCCGGGATGGCAGGCGTCGGAGGCGTTAAGAGGAGGTGTACGGCATGGGGGGGAGAAGTAGAGAAGCAGAGAGAGGGCGAGAGAGAGTGTGGTTGCTGCGGAAGTGTCGCGCGCCAGAGGAGCTTGCGCGAGTGTGGGGGCTGGGCTAGTGCCGTGCACTGCCGATGTGAGGGTACGCGAGGCTCGTCAGAGCCAAGTACGCGTTTCCCTACTGTTTTCCCTTCTGTTTCTTCTGCAGTTGAGTCATGTTGGGTTTGAGGGAAAAATCATGAAAATGATGTTTAAATCATGCAAAAAAAATGGGGAAATGTTGGGAATGAGATGAATGATGTGAGCATGTTG
>JAMKQA010008845.1:0-20959 GCA_024699735.1 Posidonia australis | reverse complement strand
GATGGTTTTGTGTGGTTTTGGGCTTGAGACCCAATTTATGGTTTTAATGTGGCTTTGATGGCCTGTGTTGGGACCCCAGAGGAGGGTCGAGTGTTGCAAGGAAACAGAGTCCTGCAACGAAAAGAATGAAATGGAAAATGGGTTTTGGAAAACTGGAAAGAGTTTTGGAACACTAATAATGTGTTATGAAAGACTGTGGTTCCGAGCTTGAGCCGGTGTAGGCTGAGCCTGGGCCTTTGAGCCTAGTTGTTCGGGTCACCGAGCTCCTCGTAGCAGTGTAGGCTGAGCCTAGGCCTTTGAGCCTAGTTGTTCGGGTCATTGCCGGTGTAGGCTGAGCCTGGGTAGTTGTACCTAGTTGTTCAGGTCACTAAGCTCGAAGCGGTGTAGGCTGAGCCTGGGTCATTGGACCTAGTTGTTCGGGTCACCGACTAGGGCGTCTTCAGAGACGTATCTTCGTGCTCCTGTGAGGAATAGGAAAAGTGAGGCTTGTTGGCTGGGGCGATGACATCCCACACGGGGAATCTCATCGCGGCAGTGCAGGATGGTTGGGGAAGGATGTCCTCACCTACTGCTTGTATGCCAGGTTACCCCTGATCAAGGTACAACAGTAATGAAAGTGGAAATGAATAATGAAAGAGAAATGTGTGTGTGGTCAGGATTGGACTTGTGAAATGGTCCTAGAATCCTGAAGAGAAATGATGATGTTTTAACCAGTTGCCAGTCAGTGTTTATGATTTGGTTTTGAGCCCAATGGGGCATTGTGTTTTAGGCTGGATCTGGTTAGAATGTGTGTTTGAAAAGTGTGTTTTGGGAAGAAATCCCCAATATTGAAAATGGAATTGTTTTGAAAAAGGAAAATGAATTCCAAAATGGTTTTGAAAGGAATGTTTTGTAAAAAAAGTAGTTTTGGAACGAATTTCCAAATGTTTGAGTAAGAAAAGAGTTTGGTTTCGGGATTGAATTCCCAAGTGATTATTTAATAAAGAGAATGATTTTCAAAGGAGAAAACCAAGTTTTGCAAAATGTTAAGGAACAAGTTTCTTTTGGTTTTGCCGAGTTTTCCTTGTGGTTGTGTGTTTTGGGGGCACGTACTGGGTGACTTAGATATCACTCATGCGTGCTATTTGGTTTTCAGGTGCAGACCATGTGCAATCAGGTTCCGATGCAGGAATTGGTGCTTCTAGCCGTACATCGAGATCCTAAAGGTGAGCCTTAGTTACAGTTCTATTGTTCTGTAATTTTGTGTAATTATGCTTGTGATACTGTGTTTTGGTAATGTGCCCGGGATCGGGGCGTTACACTTTATCTTTTATTTTGTTGCATGATTTTCATGTTATATGGTTTTCCTTGTCTTCCTTTTAAATAGACTAGGTGGCGACTCTTGCATCTACATTTTATTTATTTTTGCCGTGGCTTTGCCGACTTTGGCGTACACACATTATTGTTGTTTTTCGCCATCCTCGACAGCATGGTTACAGGAACTGGCGACTCCGTTGGGGATAACCAGGTCCTGGCTTTCATTTTGATTTCTCTTCTGCTTTAGCTTTCATGCTTGCCTTGTTAAGTGGTGTCTTTTTGCATGCATGCACTTTGCTAATATTGTTCTTTTCTTTCACACTTTTGCCATGTTACCACTTTTTCACACATTATAACACATGTTTTCATTTGCTTATCCATGTCTACTTGCATGTTTATTTCCCTTCCTGTATATGCCATGCCTAGGAGACTAGAGATGTGCTTGCTTCCCCTTTTGGTTAATAAAACATAACAACCAAAATAATCAATCTTAAGGCAAACTAGGGACAAATTGCAAATCTCCCCCATAGTTTAATAAGCTTGCAAGTAAAAAACTTAAAGCATACTTTGCATACATCATATAGGGCATGCATCCTCTCCTCTCTAGGCTTACCAATACAGTCTGCGAAGGACATGTTCCAGTGGTTCATCCTAATGGCTATGGCGTAGGATGGAAAATCGGGCTTGTTCCCCCTTAATCGGGGTCGTGTCGGTGTGAGTAAAGCAGCACAGCCTACTGCTTTTGCAGAGGTCAAGGCTCCGAAAGCACCACTCGTTCACTGCCTTTGCTTTGGCTGGGATTTAGAACGGGGACCTTACTATTTCTAACCTTGAGTCGGAGACCTATACACTCTAGTGTGTGAACCTGAAGTAGACAGCTTAATAGGACATCCCTAGTTGGTGAGAGAGTGCATACTAGAAGCATGCATTCACATTGCATACCACCACAATCATTGCATCTTACTAATTTGTTTGTTTTTGTGCATAGGATTTTCCGGGTTTCCTTAGCCTGAGCTCGAGATCTTTCCTTTCACTAACTCTGTTTGCGACCTTATTGTCGATCGCATCTCTCGAGTTATTCGTCACTTCCGATGATAGCTCGTCCTAGGATTCGTCCTGTTCTGCCTAGCCGCAGTCCAATCCTCACTCGCTCGCGATCCGCGATGGCCCAGCATGCTGGCGAGTCCCTTTCCCCTGTTGTTCAAGAGGAGGTCCCTGTCTCGGGACACTCTTCCTATGTGTCTGTTCCTGTCATCTCTGCTGCCTCCACTTTTGCCTTAGCCTCTGGAGGACCTCCACCACCTCATTTCCGTGTTCCCGTGGCAAACCCGCCCTAGGGACCACCTGCCTGGTCTTCTCCTGCTGTCGGGGCCGCAGCAGTCGAGCCTGTCTCTCCCCAGGGCTATGTGTTTACTAGTCCTCCTCCTACTACGGCTGTTTCAGTAGTAGCTACCCCCCAGTTTGAACAACTGGGATCTCAGCCTTTTGCTTCTGCCTCTGTCTTGCCTCCTTCTCTTGGAGCCATAAGCGACGATCCCGTGACCGCACAGCTGCAACAGATGTCGGCCCTCGCCCAGCAGCTGTAGAGATTGGCACTAGCACTCCAGCTCTTCTCAGCTTTGTCTCTCCCAACTCCTGAGTTGCCTGCGCAACTGGCTTTAGGACCACAGTTTGCACTTGCTGCACTCCCACCACAGCCGTCGCCATCCCTTGTCTCTTCGACAATAGGGGTGTCGGCATTACCTTCTGTTACACCAGCACAGCACCCACCTCAGCATGCATCCCTCCTATCTGGTTGCCAGCCCCCTAGGCCGGCGGGAGCATTACCATCTGTGAGTGTTGATACCATCCCAGTCCAACAACTCTTGCTCCCACATTCTACACCACTAGTTGCACCACCGCCTATTTTTGCTTCACCCTTTTATCACACACAGGCCTCATCCTTCATCCCACAGCACACTGCACCCTTGCACGGGTACACTGGCCATCCAGCCGTAGCACCAGACGACGGAATGGTTGATCCGGAGGAGCCCTTAGGGGTGACCCATACAGTGTACGTGGCACCCGCCTCTGCTGCACAGTCGACAGTTGTAGTAGCTCCAGATGCTCTCCTCGCGAGAGTAAACGATCTGGAGTGCACTCTCCGGCAAGTGCAAGGTGGGGACCGCCAGTCCTACGAATTCCAGGACCTCTGTTATTTCCTAAAGGCGACTCTCCCCCCGAATTTTCATTTTCCAGAATTTGAGAAATACAATGGTAGGGGCTACCCAATTGCCCACCTCAAAGCCTATTGCGGAGACCTCGCTCAGCTTCAGGCTGATAAAAGGTTGTTAATCCGCCTGTTCCAGAAGAGTCGCACGAGGCCCGCGTTGAAGTGGTTCACTTCCCTCAACATGGCCACCATCAAGACTTGGGATGACCTTACGCAGGCATTCTTGGAACAATATTCCTTTAACCTTGACTTAGTCCCCAAGCGGGAGGACCTAGTCGCTCTCAGGTAGAGACCCCAAGAAGCATTTGGGGAGTATCTTGGACGTTGGCGCTCTTTGGCTTCACAAGTCAAGGATAGACCCTCTGACGAGGAGTCTATTGAGATAGTGATCCGAGGAGCACAGCCAGCAGTCGGGGCTCTGCTTACTATTCAGCCTGTCACCACTTTCTCTGCACTGCTTCGGGCAGGCGCTCGTGTTGAGAGTTCACTGCGCGGCGGCAGTTTTCTAGCACTCTCTGCATTTGCCAATCAGGCCACTTCCTCACAGAGTGGCCCTAGCAGCAGTAATAACCCCAACACCAATCCACCTAGGAGGCGGGATTCTTCCAAGAATACTGTCTCTTACGTTAGATCCCCTGCTGCTCCAGCAGATGTCCGCCAGCCCCCGCAGCGCCACGTAGTTTATGCACCCACGCCTACACCTAGAGCACAGCATGCATCGCATATTACCCCCACTGCCGCACTTGTATATCCTAACCCATCGGCTAGGACCCGCCCACCATTGGCACATCCACAGCCGAAGCGACAACACCGTGATCGATGCCACTATACCCCTTTAGTGGAGCTGTTGAGCATGGTATTCCCTAAGGTCGCATCTTTGCTGATGTTGCTGGAGGTACACCCTCTGCCTAATCCGCTGCCAACCTGGTACAATTCCAATGCGTTCTGCAATTTCCATCAGGTGGCTGGCCACTCGATAGATAATTGCTTCACACTTAGGGACGCTGTCCAGGATTTGATTGACCAGAAGGTCATTACGATTAATACCCAGGTAGCCGCCCCAGCACATCTCCCAGTAGTACACCTAGCACGGCAAGCACAGGCAGCACAACCCAGCATAGTTAGTCAGCCTTTGCCGCAGCATCCACCTCCGGGGGCGCCAGGTTCCTCGGGAGTTAATTTTGTTTCCTCTGCTTATGTTGTTTCTGTTCCTTCTGGGTCAGTTTCTTCCCCTATCTGTCTCACCGCTTTAATTCATGATGTATCTTCTCCTTTTCCTTCCAATTTGTATCGTTTCTTCCACGGTAACGCCGAGGAATCTATTTCAATGATTCGTCATGCTGTTGAGTCGGAGAACTCTGAGGTGTCACATGTAGCATATCCCCAACCTCCAGCTTCAGTCAATTTAGCAGCCTAGTCCCAATCTAGACCAAGATAGCCAGCATGCCCTCGGATCCACCAGTACCCTCACCAGTACTACCAGCACCTCCAGGTAGATACCCCTACTTGCCCTCGCCCTTCAGTATCACCTGTACAGTTAGCAGCCCGTCCCCAGTTGTTGTTACTCTGACCCACGACACGCATCGTGTTCCCTACAGTTATGCCACAGGAATGTGTGTAAGGGTGACACAGTCGGGTGGAGTATACAAACCCTTAGCAACCAGGCCAAACCCCTTAACCCAAGTCCCTAACCAATTGCAGGCCCAGCCATCTAGGCCCTCAGCACCTATAGCAGTAACCCCTGCCCAACCCCAGGCACATTCTCCTCAACCACCTATGCCTAGAGTAGCATTGCCCATTCTTACCACTAGCAGCCAACCTTCAGCTAACATCACTGCCCAGCTTAAGAAGTTTAGAGCCGACATTTCCATTTGGGACCTAATCCATACGTCGGCCGAGCATAGAGAAGCCTTCCTTAGGGTCTTCCAGGCAGCTCGTGTATCCCTATCTACAGAGCCTGCTACCCTAGAGAACATGGTAGGAATGATCGCGGCACCTCAGGTTATCTCCTTCTCCAGCCAGGAGTTACCTCCCTCTGGCACTAATCATAACTCTCCCTTGTTCATCACTGCGCAGTATCAAAGCTTTCGCATCCCCCTTACACTGGTGGACAACGGAGCAGGCCTTAATGTCTGCCCCTTGCGCACAGTAAATGCACTCCGATTCAAGTCCGAGGATGTTATACCGGCTGTGAAAGGGATGACAGCTTTTGATAATACGCATCATGATGCGCTTGGGATTCTTATCATTCCCCTAACCATTGGCCCTGCTTCCTTCGACGTGGAATTCTACGTCGTTGATATCGAACCTTCTTTTAATCTCCTGCTTGGACGCCCTTGGCTACACAAGCATCAAATCATTCCTTCAACCCTCGATCGCATGATTAAATTTTGTTGGGATGACAACGTCGTTGTTGTCCTGGCAGAAGACATGGAGAAGGTTGAGTTTGTCTCAGCTCTAACCCCACAGACTATCCATTTTGAGCCCAAACCTACCGATGTCCTCTTTCGGGTTAATCGGTTCGAGCCGGTTAACTTCATTCTGCCTGCAGAGCTTGTCGGTCATTTGGCCACTTCTGGCAACCCCCGCTTGATGATCGACAACCTTTGTCGCAAATGGGGATACGAGAAAGGATCACCTCTTGGGCTTTATGGTGAGGGAATCGCCGAGCCGATTGAAGCCAAAGAATGGTTTGAGAAAGAAGGTTTGGGTTACGAGCAAGGCAGCCAGAGGAAGCAATCGCAGCGCCGGGGTAAGTCCTCCAGGATTGTTATTCCACGAGATTTATCCAATTTTGTGAGCGCAGGCATCATGGATCCGAACCACAGTTCCAATGTAGTGTCAGCTTCACCAGCCTGGATCTGCCTAGAGGGTTCGCATCAAGATAACAGCCAGCCAGAACAACAGAGCATATACCAGGGTATCATGCAGAGCAGAGAACAAATAGAGCAGTCAGCAGCTCAGATTCCGGTCCAAGAGACAGACTCAGATGATGATATTGGGGATCTGGACCTGTTATTTCAGGAGTAGCTCGACATGCTTGAAGAAGATATAACAGAGCATGACCACAAAAGGAGGGGTAAAGCAGTTGCTACAGCATCGCCAACAGACTTACCAGTACCACCCCAGGACCAGACTTCAATTATGGTCCTGCAAGAAACAGATGAGAGGGACACTAGACCATTGGAGTGAATCTCCTGTCAGCCGGGAGGCGGGTCTAGTTGGTATTGGCAATATAGTCCTCACCCTGAGGGTGAGGATCAAAACCTTGAAGCAAGTACGAGTGGGACAGATGGCGGCCCCACCAGTCTACAGCAGAGCAGCCGCCAGCAAACAAAATGTTGTACAGTTAGCAAAAACAAGAATAAAGCGGCATCCACGTCGGAGGCAGAGACCCTTAGCTCCTCAGATCATTCGGACGGGGAAGCACGAGCAACATTGCAATGTCGGCATAGAAACACAAAGGTCACTGTAACAGTCCTCAAACGCCATCAGGGCGCAGAATCAGAGGAAGTCTTTTCAGTAGACATCATTGACCCAGCATTTGAAAAAGAGATCCTGTCAGAACTGATCGCTTACCAGAAGAGAGTAGCCCGAGCTTATCAGAAGAAGGTCCGTCCTAGAAGCTTTGAACCAGGGGACTTGGTCCTACGTGCCATTCATTTGCCAGATACACGGGGAAAATTTAGACCCAACTGGCGTGGACCTTTTGTGGTTAAGGAGGCCCTATCAGGGGGTGCAGTCCCCCTTGAAGGCATGGATCATACAGAGCAATCAGAGCCCATCAATGCCTCCTACTTAAAGAAGTACTATCAATGACTCTCAATTGGCCCTAATGCCTTGCACCATGAGTCATGCATTTTTTATTGCACAACATAAATAATCTTTTACATTCTTTTCTTTTTGTATAGCATCATCATTGCTGATGAAGAAAATCGAGAGCCTGCCTGCGTAAGATGTGTCAAGTCCTCCTCATGTGCTACTACCCTAGAAGCTTAGGGTGTGAGAGAGAGATTTCATAGAAATGGGCTAAATGCACAAATTCCCACGGGACCTATATCTCGAGAGGGAGTAAAAATGTTAGGTCTAAAAAGAGTGGGCAATAAAGAAAAAATACACAAGACCTTGGAGCACAAAAGAAATAAGAAGACAGAAGTAGCAGATAGAAGCTGAGCTCCACTGAGAGAGGCATGTGAACAACCATACTCCTACCATTTAGCTTGGAGAGGAGTCGAAGCACACACTTACTAAGCCTATATGATCAAAGGGACTAGCCACCCCTTCAGCACGAGGAAAATAGCAGCCACCCCCCCTCAGCATAAGTGTTTATTACCTCCAAGCAGGAGTAGGGTCAGTTAGCATGCCTATGAGGGAGAAAAGAAAAATGAACCCTTTAAAAAGTAGGTATAGGACCCTAAGAGTTTGGCATGAGGCCCATGAATCTGAAGGAGAGCTACCAATAAACCTAAGTGCCTAGGTTAGTGCCACATGAGTCGAGGACAGTGTCACCTTCTATCGTAGGCAAAATAGGCTTCCTTGGCGCTGAGGGCACCAATGTATCAATTAGCCATTTCTTTGCATTTGCACAACATTATTTATTTTGCAAAGCATTTTTTCGCATTTCGACCAGGGGCATGTCAGCTGCCTTATGAGTCGTGCAAGCATTTTGGCTAGGGCGCATTCTAGTCAAGCATATTTGTATTTATTTTGTAAAGCATTTTTTGTTCGCATTCTGGCCAAGGGCATGTCAGTTGCCTTATGAGCCGTGTAAGCGTTTGGCTAGGGTGCATTCTAGTCAGCCATATTTTTATTTCATTTGCAAGGCATTTTGTTCATATTTTGACCAGGGGCATGTCAACTGCCTTATGAGTCGTGATATGGGCAAGCAAGCATTCGGTCAGGGGCATGATAGTCATTTCTTTAAAATGGAGGAATCAGGGGCATGCTAATTAAATTGATCCAAAAAGCAGTTATAGCAAAAACAAAGCAAAGCAACATCAGTGTCAACATTCTTATTATGGCCTATCATCATACAAATGTTGCTAATCAGTACGGGGCCTCTTTGAACTACTAGCCTCCATAAAATTGGTGCCAATAGGCGGAATCTCGCTCAAGGGCCATGTCTCCCTTATCTCAGCTTCATATCCTGCTGTGCAGCCAGAGCCTTTAATGATGGCAAGGCTAGAAGACTTGATGCCAGCACCCATTCATTGGGCCAGCTCAGAAGTAGATGCATTTAAGCCAGCAACATGCCTTTTATATCTGTCAGGGCAGGGACTTTGCTCAATGGAGTCTTGGTGGAAGCCGAACTGGCGAAGGACCTGGACGGGGTGATACTCCACGCCTCCAGAGAATCCAGGGAGAACCACGAGTCGCATGTTCGTGGCATTAAAGAAGGCAGTAAAAGTCCGGGATGCTGAAGATGGAATGCACCATGTCATAGAATCTGCATCAAGATTCCACAGTTTGTCGCACAGCTCGTGTACCCCCGGAAGCGACCTTGAATGATGGATGCGACTATAAACTTCGAAAGCAGAAGGCCGAGGGCACAGAATCTTCATCCCCATATGGGCAGCAAACCAAACCTGGCAAAAAGAACCATGGTTAATAAAAGCACAACAAAATATTATTAATGTTGCTAGATGATCTGCTTACTTGCACTAGGGCGCCACATCCATAGAAGTGGCGGGAGCGCCTCAACGCTCGGTCCGAGCCGACATAGGTTTCAGCAAGAAGGATGGGGGCCAAGTCGATCTGGCGAATAACAACCGCCCAGGCTATTTATGCCACCTCAATAGCCACAGTCGTCTGGCCATGGCTAAAGATCAGCTCCCCAAGGAAGCGCAACACAAAGCAGTAGAGCCACAGAGTACCCATGGAGGAGCGGGAACCAATGATTGCATCGAAGAAATCCAAGCGTATCATGGGTGTAGGACCATCCTTGTAGATGAGTTTCTCCTCACATTCTTCTTTGGGAATACATGTGAGTCGGCTCACGACGTGCACATAACTAGCATGGCAGTAAAACACAGTTGGGGACATGAACAGGGATAGGCCACAAATTCGCCTGACTTCCCCCAGAGTAAGAGTCATCTCCACTTTCCCAAAGTGGAAAACATGCAGGGTTGGTTTCCAGAATCGGGCCATGGCACATAGCAAATGCCAGTTAACCTCCACTTTAGCTATGCTCAGGAGGGAAGAAGAAATACCCCAGATCCGAAGTTGTTTCCGATCGTCGGCTATCAAAGTGTCGATCCAGCCGAGCAAGGCGTCAGAACAGTGCCTTGGGGTCACCATGGTGGGATAGCTCTGCAAATATGGCAGTAAAAGACAGAACCTGACATAAGCATGGGAAAAGCATAGCAATCCATCATGGTGTAATACAAGAAACATATGCAAAAAAAAAAATCAAGAAGCGTTGTCCAAAATCTGCATAATCAAGAGGCAAACGAAATCTGTGCAGCCATGAAGCAAACAAGCAAAGTCTGCATGGACAACAAACAAACAAAATCTGCGCAGCCATGAAGCAAACAAGTAGAAATTTGCAAGGATTTATAGCAAATAAAATCTGCAAAGACATATAGCAAGAGGACGAAAATCTACAAAGATAAATAACAGAAAAACAGGTAGAATCTGCAAAGGCCAGTAACAAAAAAATATGTAAAACAGTAACCCTTACCATGTTGATGCAGAATCCACGCCTAGGAAGATCAGAAAATGAGCAAAGGTGAGGAAGCAAAGTCTACAGTCGAGTTTTGTTTTTCAGAAGGCCCGGTGCAGTCGCCACAGGATGCAGGCTTATATAAGAAGACCACGAAGGGTTTCAGCAAAAATGGAAGCAAAATTCACCATTTCTGGGGACGCACCAAGGTGGCGCACCTCATAGATGCACGTATGCGGCGCACCTACGTGGCGCCTGGGATGACAAAAAATTTCAACAGCACCTGCTCAGAATTTTGACATCGCCAAAATCGGCACCAGTTGTGTAACCCTGCACAGAAATTGTTTACATACAACCTGCACATACAAAGACCTTGAGGGGCACATCGCAAATCAGATTTCTTCTTAGAAATTTGTGGAGGATTACAATATGCCAGTGTTATTATAGATTTTTTCCAAAATGAAAATTACAAGTACAAGCTACTCTTCCTCTGAATCTTCCTCCTCGGACGCCGCCTTTTGGAAGCACTTGGCCAAGAGTTTGTTGCCTCGTCGAGTGATCTGGCGTGACCACTGAGCAGCTGCGGCAGCCTGAGAGTGAGGAACAGAGTTGCGCACTGCCTGGGTAACCTCAGTGTCCAAGCGGTCCTCCTCAGGCGCCTCCAAAGTGGAATCCCCGCTGCTTTCTACGTTCACTCTCTCGACGGGAAAGTCGTGCTGCAAAATCAGATTTATGTTAGCAATAAGGATTTTAACAATGACAACAGTGGTAGCAAAAGCAGACGAAGAGCGTACCCAGACGATGTTATGCCAGCACAGTTCCTGCAAAATAGCAAATATGTCAGATACAGTCAAGATGGCAGTTTGCAAGGCAAGAATTTACCCTCTTTCGGCGAATGTCAGCATAGAAGGCGCCGAATTGCTCCTCAAAGCCCTGTGAATTAAAGCAAATGTCAGCCTGTCATGGTTCACACAATGGCAATGAAAAGTAGAGTTGGAAAACCTGTACCTGGGCCCAGCTGGTTGCATACCACATCCCGCGTTGGCTATCCCGCACTGCCTCCTCAAAAAGGTACGGCTTCCCCACACGCCTGTACCAAGCATGGTAGTTTGTGTAGTTGACTTCTCGAAGGACGTGCCTGTCCTAAGAAGCCATGGCAGCTGCATGCCGGCTTCTAGCAATTGAGCGAGTCGTGGCCGAGCGGTCCTTGTTAGAAGGAGGAGGGGCAGGAATGCAAAATACATCCGAGAACTAATGCCACACACGCCCTGGGAGGTAGTAGGCTGACTTTTTCATGCAATAAAACCACACCTGTTTGTCCCTAAGAACGCGGCCAGAGTTCAAGGGAGCCCAGTCGAAGCCATCATATTGAGCAAATGGGCGTAGGTGGACCTGTTACAAAAATAGGAAGTTATAAGCAAACAAAGTACAAGAAGCATGCAAAAAAAATTAAAGTCTAGAGGCAGAGGAGACTTATATCATCAAGTTCTACTAGGTCCAATAGATACCGGTAGGACTCATAGCTAAACACCCCAGCAGCAGCCCGGTGGTCAGGCTCGACCCACTAGCGGGGAAGAGGCAGGAGCACGTCCCGCAGGCAGACAAAGCAGTGCCCTTTGGTAATATGCTCCATGATCCAATACTGTAAATGCAAACACAAGTCAGCTTATCAAATGTAAAGCATAAGGAAATTTGTTTTGCAAAGAAGCAAATACTTACAGTCAGCAGAGGGTACAGCCCCACATAAGAACGGTGCCCAAGCTTGACCACATTGTCGAGCCCACTGATCAGCCAAGTGTAGCTAGCACCGGCCCAATCATAATGATCCAGATGCTCCAGGTTGGTCAGATACGTAATCCAGTCAGCATGGATACAGTAGGCCGACGAATCGCAGAAGATCAAAGCCAGTAGCTCCAGTAGAAAGTGCCTCAGTACAAAATCTGCTTCCTCACTTTCAGGCTCGGGGTTGGGCCAGAACTTGTCCCATTCTCTCAACCACCCCACAGTGATCATATGTTTCCCCCTAGGTGGCTTAGGAGGGACACAGCCTAGATGTGCAGGCGCAAGGTGGAGGCCGTGGGTCGTCTCCCCTATAATGGGCTCGTCTCCAAAAGGAAGGCCCGTCAGCAGAGCCCACTGGTCAGGCGAGACAGTCAGCTCACCAAATGGCAGGTGGAAGGAGTGCGTCTCGAACCTCCATCTTTCTACCAAGGCTCTGAAGAAGTTATAATGCCTGTGAATAATGGGTAGGCGCAGCAAACCACCAAATGGAGACCGATGGCGGAGGAAGTCCTGCAAAAACTCGGGCAAGCGATGGAAATGGTCGAGCATCGGGCCCTAGTGGCATCACGTAATCCGACTTGCATCCCCTTCCTGCAATATCAATCATAGAGTTAAAGCCAAGTCAAAAAGCATACAACAATTCAAATACATCGAAGCGAGAAAATTACCTCAAATTCGGGACTCTCGCAGATGTGCTGGTCACTCAGAGCCGCCCCTCAAAATTTCCGAACTCCTATGAATGGATTTGTCAGAAAACACCGGATTTAAATGCTTGGTTACTTTCAGTTTGAGCTTACCTCGACAGGGATAGCAGGAGTCGAGCTGCAAGAGGCCCGTGACCTCGAAGAACTATCTCGTCGTCTGGGACGAGAACTAGAAGGTATATCCTGCGAAGATTATGGGATCCCTGCCTCGGGAACTGAGTCATCCTGCAAAAGGGCCAAATCAAGAATTAAACAGCTATAGCAGACATGATAAATGCAGAAATATGTCAAAGTTAATGTGGCATAATAGCAAAATGCAGGGCATTTTAATGAAGGTACAACATATGATGGCAAAAATGCAAGCATAAAATTGTAAATCAGTATTTGATTGTCGTAGTTGAAAGCTATCAAGCAAATTTGATGCAGAGCAATCAACAGTAAAAATCAAAGATAATGCAGTTGAAATGGCATATGCAAGCAACAGATATATGCCAAAACCAATGAGCTTCATGGCTAACTTATCAGCCCTGCTCGTCGGAGCACCGCCGACAGCCAGTCACCACTCCGTGGCCCGCGCCTTCCCCTGATATGTCCAAATTTCCAGCATCCAGGCAGCCATCGTGCGATGCAGTCTGCCGGAGCCCGTCGCCGCAATGGCCAAGACTAGCAGCCTACAACCACCGTGTGGTCTGCCGGAGCCCGTCGCCGCAATGGCCAAGACTAGCAGCCTACAACCACCGTGTGGTCTGCCGGAGCCTATTTCCACAGGGCCAAGCCCCTGCAACCCGCAACCCGAGAGCCACCAGTTCGTTGGAACCCCAACCATTACGCCCGCATGCCGCGACTGCAAGTAAACCCGTAGTCCACCGTCGCGACCTGCACGGAACGGGCCTGCCGCTCCTAGCCCGCCGGAACCCCTCCAACCGTCGACTACCTGGAAAAAAGGGAAGCATACAAGCACACGAAGGGGAAAGGAGGTTACCTTCGCCAGCGATCCTCCGTCCAGCCTGTCCTGGAGGGTTTGGTCCATGCCGCCGCCGACTGTGACGCCGCAATCGCCCCGCACTACGCCAACGCGCGTACGCGTGCTCCAGCCGCGAGCACTCCCTCAGCGCACCTCTCGTGTGCCGCCACTGCGAGTGGGAAGAAGGAAGAATGGTTCCGCCGCTGCGAGTGGGAAGAAGAAGAGTGGGTTCCGCCGCTGCGAGAGGAGGAAGAAAGGAATGGGTTCGTTGGGAAAGAGGATGAGGAAGAAGAAGGGACGCGACTTGTGGGTGAAGGATGTTTTTTCCTTCATAAAAATATATATGCACGATGTATTTAGAAATATGGAACCCAAGCAGCAAGAAGCATGCACAGCAACAGCAGCCCCTTGCAGTTCCAAGCAGCAAAGAAAAAATATTACTTGCCAGTTAGTCAGTGGGGCCCACAAGAGAAATAAGTCAGAGGTTCAAAATGCAAAATGACCGTGACAATTGCGTTCCAGCCCCTATCATCACACAACTTGTGCATCAAGTGCAGAGTATGCAGTTTTCAACATGTAGCTCACAAAATGCACCATATTGGGTAATTTGCAGAAAACCCCCTAAGTTTTGTAAAAATGCAAATCAGTCCACCAAGACGTGGGGAGCTCAATCTAAAGCAGACATTTGTTGATACGACAATAGAACCTTAAATGTCATAGCATGATAGTAGTACAACAGTCAAAAACAGTTGTGGTAGGGCAATTTGCAGTAAAGCTCAAAAGTTGAGGATATTTGCATATAAGTCCTCACCCTTACAAGCAAAGAAGAAGAATCGCAACAAACAAGAGATTTCAGCTTGAGTCTCAACAGGAGTGCCAGTCCCCGCACCGCAACCTCGGCAATCAGGCTTGCAGTTCCTTCCAGGGGAATAATCTTAGAGTCATCGCTTTGTTTTCCGGGCTCTCCTCTTGAACGGATGAGACCCTTCTTGCCCTTTGGATTTCCGTGGGCGTGGAATCCAGCTTGCTTGACTATGACCAGGCGGTCAATGTCGTTTGCCCATTTGGATTTCCACAGGCGCGGAATCCATCTTGCTTGACTTTGACCGGGCGGTCAATGTCCTTTGCCCCTTTGGATTTCCACGGGCGCGGAATCCAGCTTGCTTGACTTTGACCGGGCGGTCAAGGTCCTTTACCCCTTTGGATTTCCGCGGGCGCAGTATCCAGCTTGCTTGACTTTGACCGGGCGGTCAAGGTCCTTTGCCCCTTTGGATTTCCACGGGCGCGGATTCCAGCTCGCTTGACTTTGACCGGGCGGTCAAGGTCGTTTGCCCCTTTGGATTTCCGCGGGTGCGGAATCCAGCTTGCTTGACTTTGACCAGGCGGTCAAGGTCGTTTGCCCCTTTGGATTTCCGCGGGTACGGAATCCAGTTTGCTTGACTTTGACCGGGTGGTCAAGGTCCTTTGCCCCTTTGGATTTCAGTGGGTGCGGAATCCAGCTTGCTTGACTTTGACCGGGCGGTCAATGTCCTTTGCCCCTTTGGATTTCTGCTCGCGCAGAATCCAGCTTACTTGACTTTGACCGGGCGGTCAAGGTCCTTTGCCCCTTTGGATTTTTGCGGGCGCGCAATTCAGCTTGCTTGAGTTTGACTGGGTGGTCAAGGTCCTTTGCCCCTTTGGATTTCCGTGTGCGCGGAATCCAGCTTGCTTGACTATGACCAGGCGGTCAAGGTCCTTTGCCCCTTTCGATTTCCGCAGGCACGGAATCCAGCTTGCTTGACTTTGACTGGCCGGTCAATGTCGGTTGCCCCTTTGGATTTCCGTGAGCGCGGAATCCAGCTTGCTTGACTTTGGTCGGGCGGTCAAGGTCCTTTGCCCTTTGGATTTCCACGGGCGCGGAATCCAGCTTGCTTAACTATGGCCGGGCGGTCAAGGTCGTTTGCCCTTTTGGATTTTCGCGAGCGCGGAATCCAGCTTGCTTGACTTTGACCGGGCGGTCAATGTCGTTTGCCCCTTTGGATTTCCACGGGCGCGGAATCCTGCTTGCTTGACTTTGACCGGGCGGTCAATGTCCTTTGCCCCTTTGGATTTCCGCAGGCGCGGAATCTAGCTTGCTTGACTTTGACCAAGCGGTCAAGGTCCTTTGCCCCTTTGGATTTCCGCGGGCACGGAATCCGGCTTGCTTGACTTTGACCTGGTGGTCATGGTCCTTTGCCCCTTTGGATTTCCACGAGCACGGAATCCAGCTGGCTTGCCTTTGACCAGGCGGTCAATGTCCTTTGCCCCTTTTGATTTCCGTGGGCGTAGAATCCAACTTGCTTGACTTTAACCAGGCGGTTAATGTCCTTGCCTTCTCGGATTTCCTTGGGCAGGAAATCCCGTGCCTCGACCTTTTGACCTGATAGTCTGGGTCCTAGCCCTTTTCTCGGATTTCCTTGGGCAGGAAATCCCGTGGCTCGACCTTTTGACCTGATGGTCAAGGTCCTAGCCCCTTTCTCTGATTTCTTTGGGCAGGACATCCCGTGTATCGACCTTTTGACCGGATGGTCAAGGTCCTAGCCCTTTCCTCGGATTTCCCCGGGCAGGAAATCTAGTTGCTTGATCCTCTAACTGAGCGGTCATGGTCCTCTTTGTTTTCTCTTCTGGGTTTTCACGGGCGCGGAATCTAGTTGTTTGACCTTCTGACCGGGCGGTCAAGGTCCTTTTGTTTTCCCTTTTGAGTTTTTACGAGCGCGAAATCTCTTTGTTCGCCTTTGGTCCGTGCAGACCGGGCCTTGCTTTGCTTGACAAATAATCTATTTGTGATGCCCCCCTTTTTCTTGGGCTGGTATCCCCAACTACTCGGTTGACAACCGTCACGCTGTCAGGCAGCCGAGGTTGACAAGACTTGTTTAGTTTGTCATATCCCGTCTCTTTGGTTGATAACCTCATAATCCGGCTGATGAGTCTGACAACTTATCATTCCCTTGCTAGTGTTTTCTCTGCCTTGTGTTTTCAGCATTAGCATTGGCTTTGCATCGGCTCTTGCATTTGCATCATGCATTAGCATCACATCTTTAACATTTAGACCATTAGGTGCATGCATTTGCATTTGCATTTGGCAACAAGCCATGACTTTCGGTGCATCCGCCGGATATGTGGCTTACTGCCTACAGCAAACACCATCCTTCTGTAACCTCAAAATGGGGGTATCTTGTCAACCCGGAGCATTGGTCTTGGTTCCTTTCGTCCCTCGACCTCGCTCAGGGAGGGGCATCTGTAGACACCCCGATTTTGAGGTGACTCATTGATAAGGCTCCAGATGTTGCTTTGGATGTGGCTAGCCCTTGAATCCCATTAGCCAGACCAATCCCAAGCTTATAGCAAGCCTGCAACCCAACTAGAACTCCCATAGGTAGGAGAGAACACCTAGCATTCACACCTCTCTAGCACACCTACCTAACACACCTAGCTAGCACATTTCCCTAAAGCACCTAGCAAGCACACCTCCTTAGAGCACCTAGCTAGCACACCTCCCTAGAGCACCTAGCTAGCACACCTCCTTAGCACATCTGGCCAGCACTTTTACCTAGCGCACCTAGCAGGCGCACATGCCAGGCGCAGCTGCAAGACGCACATAGCAGACGCACCTAGCTGGCGCACATCCCAAGCGCGTAGCCACTTCGCAGGCTGCGGGCTGCTGGCTTTCCACCTCCCTTGGCTGTTATCTCTAGCGACGGATATGCCATGGAATATTCCAGGCTTTTCGTCTACGAGGCTCCCTACATTCCCATGAGTTACCTATGAGGAAATCCTATATAGGGACACCCATAGGCAACCATTAAATGAAAGAGAGGTTAGAAATCCTGAGCTGAAATCAAAAACACAGAATTCTACTCTAAGCCAGCTTCCTGCACGAGTTTCTCCTTCCGTCCAGCAACCTATACTCGTTCTCTGGAGCACTCCATTGCGTCCTAAAGCCTCCTTGGTCCTTCCAAAGCAACAAGGATCTTCTTATTTCAGATATTACAAGAAGGAACATCTTGAGAGGTAGGCTTTCTACCTCCTCTTTATCCTTTGAATCTCATTTCAGAAACATGATAGAATACGCTTGAAATCATGCATATGGACTGATTTATTCCATGTTTTCGTAAAATATTATAATGAACATGCTTGCTTTTCATGCTAAATAATCTCCATGTTAATCTTTGCTTTTGTTTCTAGCATAAAGCATGCATGAGTTATCCCCTTTTATTATTTTCTTGCACATAGCATTTTTGCCATGCGTTTACATATTCTCGCACATAGATACATGCTTATGATCATTATTTTCATGCACTCTGATTGCATTCACTCAGAACATGTCTATGCTTTGGCATTTTGCATGTTTTCATGCATGAACCCATCAACTTGTTTTATTTTTAAATGCATGATTTACGATGATTCTTGATCCTATGCATTCACATCATGTTTTCAGTACTTAATCATGGCATGAGCCCATTTGCATTAGCATGAATCACCCTAAATCTCTATTGGGGTGGATTTGGTATCAGATTGCAGTCTGATCCAGACTCCCTGGGGCACACTAATCAGGCGCACCCAACCAGCGCATCCATCTGGCGTACCAAGCAGGCGCGCCAGACTGGCCAGAGATTAGAGCACTTGCATTGCATCATTGCTTGCATGACTTTATCGCAGGGTTTTGAGCTTATTTCTTTATGGTTGATTCTTTGGTATGTCATGATGACACCTGCATGTTTTCAGCTTTTGATCAAATTGTTTTTCATCTGTTTTCCTCGTTTTATTATTCAGTTCCAGGCTGAATCTGGTAGGCCGATTGCACCTTACTCCTTTGTGGAGAACCGTGTGCATCAGCCCATGATCCAGTGGCCTGACTGAATCCTGCACCTTTCATCTAGCTCAAATAGGTTGGATCTTGTGTGAGGCTACTGGCCCTTGAGCACAATGTCCATTATCATTGCATTTGCATTTCAAGCACTTTTAATGCATGTTTTTCAAGTTTTACAGAATGATTTCTACTGCATATTTTTCCAAAGTGCATCCTCTAATGTTTTGCTTTGCGTGGTTTTCTGTTTTTTTGCCTCTACATACTTTACTGGCCCACTTAGACGCACATAGGTGGCGCACCAGATTGGCGCACCAAACAGGCACAATGGGCTGTTTTCAGTAGCACATAGCATGTCTTTATATGCTTTTCGCTTGCATTCTCGACCTGATTTGCTTCTGGGTTTTCCTTTGATTTTCTTCCTTCATGCATTCGGAAGGCACATCTTTGTTTTCAACAGTTTCCCTGCACTATAGATTGCATTAAGCATGTAGTAAAGCAAGGATGATAAATCGCTCAAGATGTTAGATTTTGATCTTATTATGCAATAGTATTGCATCAACACTTGACCCGGTATATGAGCGATATTTCTGAGCATTAGGACACACCCTGCACTTCATGCACCTATACTTAGACACCACATTCACAAGCATGGCATAGCATATCGCCCTCGGGCGTACAGCAAAGGCTGCAAAGCCGACATTCCTAAGCAAAAGAGAAATCAATAGAAAGACCGATTTATCGGGCGTATGAGGGTGTCTAACACCTTCCTCGTGCGTAACAGGGATCCTTACCCACATTTCTGGTTTTCGAAGACTTTATCTTTTATTTTGTTGCATGATTTTCATGTTATATGGTTTTCCTTGTCTTCCATTTAAATAAACTAGGTGGCGACTCCTGCATCTGCATTTTATTTATTTTTGCCGTGGCTTTGCCGACTTTGGCGTACACACATTATTGTTGTTTTTCGCCATCCTCGATGGCATGGTTACAACAGCTTAATAAGACATCCCTAGTTGGTGAGAGAGTGCATACTAGGGGCATGCATTTGCATCTCATACCACCATAATCATTGCATCTTTTTTGTTTATGTGCATAGGTTTTTTGATCTTTGAGTTTCCATAACCTGAGCTCAAGATCTTTCCTTTCACTCACTCTATTTGTGACCTTATTTTCGATCGCATCTTCCGAGTTATTCGTCACTGCGGACGATAGCTCGTCCTAGGGTTCGTCCTAGCCGTAGTCCAATCCTTACTCGCTCGTGATCCACGATGGCCCAGCATGCCAGCGAGTCCCTTTCCCCTACTGTCCAGGAGGAGGTCACTGCCTCGGGACACTCTTCCTTTGTGTCTGTTCCTGTCATCTCTGCTGCCTCCTCTTTTGCCTTAGCCTCTAGAGGACCTCCACCACCCCAATTCTGTGTCCCTGTGGCAACCCCGCCTTCGGGACCACCTGCCTGGTCTTCTCTTGCTGTCGGGGCCGTAGCAGTCGAGCCTGTCTCCCCTCAGGGTTATGTGTTTACTAGCCCTCCTCCCACTGCAGCTGTTTCAGTAGTAGCCACCCCCCAGTTTGGACAACTAGGATCTCAGCCTCTTGCTTCCTCCCCTGTTTTGCCTCCTTCTCTTGGAGACACCGGCAATGATCCTGTTACCACGCAACTGCAACAAATGTCGGCCCTCGCCCAGTAGCTGCAGGGATTGGCACTAGCACTCGAACCCTTCTCAGCTTTGTCTTTCTCGACTTCCGAGTTGCCTGCGCAATCGGCTTTAGGACCACAGTTTGCACCCACTGCACTCCCTCCACAGTCGTTGCCATCCCTTACCTCACCGGCGATAGGGATGTCGACACTACCCGTTGTTACGCCAGCACAACACCCACCACAGCATGCATCCCTCCTATCTGGTGGCCAGCAACCTAGGTCGGCGGGAGCACTACCATCCGTGAGCATTGTACCGGAGTCCATCCCGGTCCAACAGCTCTTGCTCCCACATTCTGCACCACTAGTTGCACCACCCCCTGCATTGCCTTCACCCTTGTATCACACACAGGGTTCATCTTTTGTCCCACAACACACTACACCTATGCACGGGTACATTGGCCATCCAGCCGTAGCACCAGACGGTGGAATGGTGGATCCGGAGGAGCCCTTAGGGGCGACCCATACAGTGTACGCAGCACTCGCCTCTACTGCACAGTCCACAGCAGCAGTAGCTCCAGATGCTCTCCTCGCTAGAGTAAACGATCTGGAAAACACTCTCCGGCAAGTGCAAGGTGGGGACCGCCAGTCCTACCAATTCCAAGACCTCTGTTATTTCCTAGAGGCGACTCTCCCCCCGAATTTTCATATTCCAGAATTTGAAAAATACAATGGTAGGGGCTGCCCAATTGCCCACCTCAAAGCCTATTGCGGAGACCTCGCTCAGCTCTAGGCTGACGAGAGGTTGTTAATCCGCCTGTTCCAGAAGAGTCTCACGGGGCCCGCGTTGAAGTGGTTCACTTCCCTCAACATGGCCAC
>JAMKQA010008844.1:0-22061 GCA_024699735.1 Posidonia australis | reverse complement strand
GCTAAGGCACAGATTATGTAACCTCTTTTTGTCATTTGTGTAACCCTAATTTTGACTCCCATTGAATAGAGAGAACACCTCCCTCTTCTCTCCAGATCTAGGATTTCATGTGAGGTTCATCTGTGGAGGATTGGATGCTTGGCTTTGGGCATTGTATTTGATTTCTTCTTCTCCACTCGGCACAACAGTTTCTTTGAACCCCGATGGCATCGATAAACAGCAATGACAAGGACTGGAGTTGTATCCTTTCTCTTTGTTCATTGATGTTTTCTCTTTTTGTATCATCATATACCAAAACACAAAAAAAAAAATAGAAAAGCACAAAAGTTGAAAAAAAAGGAAAAATAAAACAAACACAAAACATGAAAAACATCAAGAAAAGAGGGTAGTTTGCTTGTCAATAACATTCTGCCCAATGATGAAAAATTGGAAAAGTTCACGAATGTCAGAATGGATTATCCCTCCTTAGTTGTCACTACTTAGATGACCAAGTTAGAAAGGGAGTCACCGAGCATCAAAGCCAGACGAAATGTCCAAGCTCCACAAGGATCCTGCACCTCCTAAAGGGAGATAAAATGTTAGGGGTGACTGAGAGTGTGAGCCAGAAAAGAATACAAACATTCGCAAGGGCATAAAAGAATAGAGAAGACAAAAGTCTGCCCATGAGTGAGAGGCATGCGTTATAGCTCTACCCTTACCATACCTTGGAGAGGAGTCGGAGTATGCGCTCAGTAAAATCACACCGTTGAGGGACTGACCCACCCTCATGCAATAAAGGCCTCCTGAATAGATCGAGCGCTTATTACCTCTAAGACAAGGTTAGAGTGAAACTACATGTCTATGAGGGAGTAAATGAAAAGACAATGATGTTGAAAAGAAAAAAATAGGTGCAGGACCTTAAAGAGTTTGGCATGGAGCCAAGTCCATTACGCTACCTTACAGTGAGTTTGAGTGCCACCACTACCCAGCGAGAGCCACCATACAACTTGCGAGTCTCTATTGTGGCAACTGAGTCGAAGGTCTCATCCTCCTCTAACAAGCATACTGCTTTCCGGCCTAACTGAGGGCAAAGAAACAACTAAACTAAGCAAGCAAATGATCCAGATAATGAACTCGTTGAACAAGCAAAGCAACAAATACTGATAACAAGCAACTGAAATCACAAGGCATGCATTTCTTGATCAAACAAAAATTCACTCTTAAATGACTAAATTGTTCACAATAGTAGAGTCCACAATAATAATAATCATCATAGCCTTGCTTGGATTAATCTTTTTGTTTGCATATAGACTAGTTTAACAGGACTTTTGCCAAGTGCTTTTAGCTAGGATATTTCAGCTCCTCAATAGCCAAAGTACATATACAGTGAGGACATCAATTAGTGTACGAGCTACATGGACCTATAGAATCGGTAGTGTAACAACAATTCCTCCGCAACAATTCAAGTGTGGTAGACACTGTTTGTGGAATGCCTGAGGACAACACAGCCGAATACATGTTTGTAGCCAGAGCATAATGACATAATGAGTAACAGAGTAAAGAAGAGCCAGCCTAAGATAGACTATGGTGTATCACATTACTTCCTGCCATCGGAGTATAGCTCAGGACAGTGGATGAATATACCTGCTTCTAGTCAGTGAACAAATGTGTCTCTGACCTCAACAGAAATCAGCCACGGCCACTTCAGTGATTCAAAGTGTGCCTACAGTCACAGTCAAATCCTCAAGTCTTTACATCCTCAAGTGGTGCCCAACACGTCCCAAGATAGCCTGGCTCAATGCCAGAGGCATCCTTTTTTGCCTTGGTATCTCCGGATATGACCTCTGAGCATCATATACCTTTTATGCTAGGGGCATGTCAGCTGCTTTCTAGCTGGGTTCACACAATCTGTTACTTGGTTCCTCAAGGGCAAGACAGTTGTTATCTGATCAGAACCAACACATCAAATGATTAACGAAGACAACAACATGACTAAGGACTCTACGCTGCCATCTAGAATTTGGCAAAGACAATCAGAAGAATGTCCTACAGCAGTGTGGCCAAAGACAGAGTTATCAGAACACCACCATTGAGCAGAACATAACCTAAACATACCAGCCAGATTTACAACCTCGATCAAAGGCCTCTATCGAGTTGCCATAATACCTTCTGTCTTTCTAGTACAGTATAGGAAAGCAATTGGGGGCACATACTTCCAGTCACTTGATGAATGGATCACTTGCTTCAACTAGGGATGGTCTCAAGTACTCCAGTGGTTCAAGGAACGTCTGTAGTTATAGCCTGGCTTCCATGACCCCATACCCTCAAGAGATGTCCAGCCAGTCCAATACCAAGGGCATGTCAGCTGCTCTTTGGTCAAAACGCACAGACAAAGCACAAGCTTACAGTGTAACTAAGCTAGAGCTTTTGACAAGGGGCATGTCAGCTGCTCTTTGGATGAAAGTCATGTTTCAGGCACCTAACGGAACATCCACTTACTATGTAACTGAGGCAAAGCCTTCGACCATGGGCATGTAAGCTGCTCTGTGAAAGAAGGACTGTTTTGAGAATACTTGGTACAAATTATCTGCCAAATGATGGTCGGTGCACCTTCTTATAGAGAAGTGACCTTCATCATATAATGGCTCCAACGAAATGGCAACTGTAGTATGGCACTACAACATTTCAACTGACATTCCCAACAGTGGTGACAATCCAGGGTGCACTGATACTTGAATAAGATCCCATTGGCAAATCCTTTTGGGTAAACAGAAGGTCAGGCTCCTCTCACCTTCAAGTTCCTATCCGAACGGACTGACACAAGGCACCTCCTCTAGCCTTCGAGTTCCTATCCGGATGGACGGACTCAAGGAACCTCCTCTCGCCATTGAGTTCCTATCCAGACAGACGGACTCAATGCACCTCCTCTCACCATCGACTTCCTATCTGGACGGACAGACTAAAGGCACCTCCTCTAGCCTACAATTCCTATCCGGACGGACGGACTCAATGCACCCTCTCTCGCCTTTGAGTTCCTATCCAGATGGACGGAATCGGGGTACCCTCTCTCGCCTTTGAGTTCCAATCTAGACGGACGGAATCAGGGTACCCTCTCTTGCCTTTGAGTTCCTATCCAGACGGACAGGGTCAGGCACTCCCTTTCTGTCCTTTGAGGCCCTATCCGGATGGACGGAGTCAAGGCACCCTCTTTCGCCTTTGAGGTCCTATCCAGACAAAAGGAATCAAGGCACTTCTCTTGCCTTTGAGTTCCAATCAAGTCGGATGGAGTCAAGGCACCATCATTCACCTTTGAGGTTCTATCCGGACGGACGGAATCAAGGCACCCCCTCTCGCCTTTGAGTTCCAATCTGGACGGACAGAGTCAAGGTACCCTCTTTCGCCTTTGAGTTCCTATCTAGACGGACGGGGTCCGAGTACCCTCACTCGCCTTTGAGTACCTATCCAGACAGACGGAGACAGGGCACCCTCTCTCGCCTTCGAGTTCCTATCCGGACGGACGGATGGAGTGAAGGCACCCTCTCTCGCCATTGAGTTCCTATCTGGACGGACGGAATCAAGGCATTCTCTCTCGCCTTTGAGCTCATATCCAGATGGACGGAGTCAAGGCACCCTCTCTCGCCTATGAGTTCCTATCCGGATGGATGTAGTGAAGGCTCCTTCTCTCGCCTTTGAGTTCTTATTTGGATGGACGGAGTCAAGGCACCCTCTCTCGCCTTTGAGTTCCTATCCAGACGGACGGAGTGAAGGCACCATCTCTCGCCTTTGAGTTCCTATCTGGATGGACGGAGTCAAGGCACCCTCTCTCGCCTTTGAGTTCCTATCCGGATGGACGGAGTCAAGGCACCCTCTCTTGCCTTTGAGTTCCTATCGTGATGGACGGAGTCAGGGCACCCTCTCTCGCCTTTGAGTGCCTAATCGGACGGACGAAGTCAACGCACCCTCTCTTGCCTTTTAGTTCCTGTCTGAATGGACGGAGTCAAGGCACCTTCTCTCACCTTTGAGTTCCTTTTTGGATGGACAGAGTCAAGGCACCCTCTCTCGCCTTTGAGTTGCTATCTGGACAGATAGAGTGAGGACACCGTCTCTCGCCTTTGAGTTCCTATCCAGACAGACGCAGTCAAGGCACCCTCTCTCACCTTTGAGTTCCTATCTGGATGGACAGAGTCAAGGTACCCTCTCTTGCCTTTGAGTTCGTATTCGAACGGACGGAGTCAGGGCACCCTCTCTCGCCTTTGAGTTCCAATCTTGATGATCGAGGTTAGGGCACCCTCTCTCACCTTTGAGTTCCAATCCGGGCAAATGGAGTCAGGGCACCCTCTCTCGCCTTTGAGATCCTATCCTGACGGATGGGGTCAGGGCACCCTCTCTCAACTTTGAGCTCCTATCCGGACGGATGGAGTCAAGGCTCCCTCTTTCGTCTTTGAGTTCCTATCTGGACGGACGAAGTCAGAGCACCCTCTCTCGCCTTTGAGGTCCTATCCAGAGGGATGGAATCATGGCACCCCCTCTTGCCTTTGAGTTCCTATCTGGATGGACGGAGTCAAGGCACCCTCTTTTGCATTTAAGGTCCTATCCAGACAGACGGAATCAAGGCACCCCCTTTCTCGCCGTTGAGGTCCTATCTAGACGGATGGAGTCAAGGCACCCTTTCTCGTCTTTGAGTTCCTATCCGGACGAACGGAATCAAGGCACCCCTCTT
This sequence comes from Posidonia australis, assembly GCA_024699735.1. NCBI lineage: Eukaryota > Viridiplantae > Streptophyta > Magnoliopsida > Alismatales > Posidoniaceae > Posidonia > Posidonia australis. The sequence continues at coordinate 17,362 of JAMKQA010008844.1, read as the reverse complement.
CCGCCTTTGAGGTCCTATCCGGACGGACGGAATCAAGGCACCCCCTCTCTCCTTTGATGTCCTATCCGGATGGACGGAATAAAGGCCTCCCCTTTTCTCCTGTTTAGACTACCGAATGTAGTATAGATGTTCCTTTCCCTGGTTCAGTCCGTTCGGACGAATCCTGGTGCCCCCTCCTTTTGTCTTTGAATTCCACTCCTAATGGATGGAATCAAAGCAAAATGCTTGCTTCCTTCCTTTGGGATGGTATCCCGAACTACTCGGGCAATCCCGGTGAAGCTCGATGGATTCCCCGCTCTCTTGATTTCTTCCCTCCTTTGGGCTGGTAGCCCAAACTACTTGGATGACTTCCGTTACAAGTCAATTTTCGGTCTGCAAGTACCGTGAGTCTTGTCCAACGCTTTTCCGACAAGTGTGATAACTGGTCATATCTTCTAGGAGCTGGTTGGTTGTCAACTTGTCATTTCTATTGGTTTTTCTGTTTAGCTTCAGCTATGGTGGCAGGACTTCTGGTGCATTCACTGACTAGAAGTTGGTTGCAGGTAGCTAACTCTTTTTTTGCGGCTTCAGGTGGGATGTCTTTGTCAACCATGAGCATCAATCTCTGTCTCACTCGTCCTCTGACCTCGCTCAGGGAGGGGCATCTGTAGACACCCTAATTTTGCAAGTCTACATGCTGGAATTGTGGTAGCTGGGCTTTTAATCACAAATGAACTCAAACCCTGGTTTAGTCCCAAAGACAGAGAACGCCAAACCCAACAGTAATTGGTCTGAGCCGTGATCTAGGGCCATGCATGCCCACCTCTCTGGGGCACTTCACTGGCGCACTTCACTGGCGCACAAATCTGGCGCACCAGACAAGCGCACCTCTTAGACGCACCTTACAGCCGCACTAGACATATGCACTTGGCCGTTCCATCATCACAACCGTCGATCACTGTCGATGCTTGGGCAGGAAGCGGGCTGTGCGGGGGACAGCAAGGTTGTTACAAGTGGTTAGTTGGTTAGGAGGCATCTTAGTTTGTTACAGAGTTGGTTAGTTGTTAGGATTTTCTTGAATTTGTTACAGGTTGTTATAGCCGCCGGAGCTTCACCTATAAAAGGATTTTCTTGAATTTGGTGAGGAGGTCTCATTTTGGGAGAGAAAAATGAAGAATTCCAGAGCGAGGGAGAATTCCAGAAAGAGAGAGGGGCTTGCAATGGTGAGAAATGGAGAATTCAGGCCACTTCCGACGAGCTGCAGAGGAGACGTGTGTCGTCAGGCTAGGTACGCCCTGCTCCAACCTCATTTAGCTTCGAATTCAGTTTCCTAGAGCTTCCTTAATTTTTATGGATCGTTTCTAATCAAGCCAGAGGCCTCCTCTGGTTGGAATCGCTCCCCAGACCTCGTCGTCGCTATTTTCCAGCGATATAGGTGGGGTTGCTAGTAAAGGGCTTGTCCCTGGTCCTAGAACCCTAGGTCTACCGCTCCTCGCCTGCCTCTTGCTTTCTGGCCCCTCCAATTCCCATTCCGATCGTCGCGGAGGTCTCCACCAGAGGATCGCCAGAATTACGACGTTCTGCCGTCGCCGGAGAAGATGATAGGAGCCGGAACAGGAACGCACGCCTCCAGCCACTCTGCACCGCTCCGAGCCTCCAGAAAGCTTCCATGGCATGCCCCTAGTACTCACGCCATGAACTCTGGAACACGCCTACGACCTCGCTCGCTAGAGGAAAAGACGTCGACGGCAGGTAGACCTCCCCTCCGCGTCATCATCCACCACACTCGTTTCTAGAAGAAGAAGAAGAAGGCTCCTCTCGATGCCCCAAAGCCTCTGCAACCTCCGAATTGCCACAATGTAGCTCCAGTAGTCTCCCTTCTTCCCTAACGCCATCGTCGGAGTGCCTCGACGGTGAGGTAGGGGGGCCCACTCCCACCGTTGGAACCTCAATCCAAGTCGTTGGATCTTCTCCCCTCTTTTTCTTCTTGCTTCCCATGGGGTTTGATCTCAGATCAGACCACGGGAAAGCCTCTAATTGCCTCTCCGGTGGTCGTCGATGGCCGTCGTTGTCATTTTCTTTGAAAAAATTTAAAAACTTTTTTGATTTTAATAAACTTCTAAAATTTCTAATTTGTTACACTTAAGTCCTTTTCTTTATTGCAAATAGATCCTTTTCTTACATTTAGGTCCTTAATCATTTTTCTTAAATCGTTTGAATAAAGTTTTAACTGAAAATCTTGCATTATGCTCCTTGAACATTCAAAATAATGTTTTCTAGGTTTAAAAGTTTAACAAAAACCCTAGAGTATCTTTTTATGCATATTAATCCAATGTCTTTGCATTTAGGACCCTTAACTTTTTTGAAACCTTGCTGAATGCATCTCTCTGGTTAAATTGCATCCTAGCCCTTGAACTTTACTGAAATCCTTCTGAATGCATTAAATCTCTGGGTAAATTGCATTTTAGCCCCTATACTTTACAGATTTCACACTGAATGCGTGTTTTCTAGGGTAATTTTACTGAATTGCCGCTGAAACTTTCCTAAATCCTTTTTCTTGTATTTTTACCCTGAATTTTCACTGAATTGCATTAAATGCATGTTTTAGTGGCAGAATTGCATTTTAACCACTAAGAAACACTAATTTGGCCAGAAATGCACATATTTGTACATTTGACCCCAGATTTCTTCATAATTGCATAGATTGTGTTTTCCTATGTATTTTTGATGATTTGGGCTTTAGAATTTTAGTTTTTATTCTGAATTAGGGTTTTTTGCACAAAGGCCCCTTGAATTCGTATTTTTATACTCACATGCATTTTGCACATTTTGTCACATTTTTCATGCTTTTTTCTTGCCTCTTCTTCTTTACTTTGCGCACACTTTCCCAACTCTTTTCGATCTTGGTTTTCTCGCCGTCTCCTGGATTCTTTTCAAATTTCTCATCTTTTGATTTGATTTGGCGTTCCAGCGCCCGAGGGCGTACAGTAAAAGGCTTAACAAAGCCGACATGGTACCGAAATGAGGATTATTTTCCCTGTTTTGATTTTCTCAGATTTATCCCAATTTTCATTGATTCGCGAGACGCTTTCCCAGAATTTCTCGATTTTCATGATTTTCCTCATCGCCCAAGGGTGTATAGTAAAGCGGCATTCTCAATGCCTACATTTGTCCCTCAGATTAACTTTTTCCCTTTATTTCATTTCTTCTCTTTAATTTGGCATGTTTTAGTCATCATTTGCATGAGCATTCAGAATAGGCAAGCACACAATTAATAGACCATTGACAAGTAGGAAACCTAGAAAGATCGAGTTTTCCTGAGTGCATGGGGGTGCCTAACCCCTTCCCCAAGTGTAACCAGAATCCTTACCCTTTCTTTGGCATTCATTTGTGCATTTTATCCATTAGGTACGAAGCACACATGTTTTTTGCATCCCGTTTGCTTCTTGGTTTTCTTGTGTGTTTGGTTTTCCTCGTCTTTCCATTAAAAGACTAGGTGGCGACTCCTTTCCTTATCCTTTCTCATCTTTCCTTGGTGTTTCCGAGTCTAGTCTTCTTGTCCGGATTCACCATCTTTGCCGTGAGCATATCGGGTCTCCTCGTGTGTTTCCACGCACCCAGTAGGGGAGACCCGTGTTTGGTTCCACCGGCATGGTCACACTTGTGAATGTATGTTTTCTTTTCCGGCTCACACTCTCAGTCACCCTTAACATTTTATCTCCCTCTTGGAGGTGTAGGATCCTTGCGGAGCTTAGACATTTCGTCTGCCTTTGATGTTTGGTGGCTCCCTTGCTAACTTGGTCGTCTAAGTAGTGACAAATGAAGAGGGATCATCCATTTTGACATTGGCGAGCTTTCCAAATTTTCATCACTGGGCAGAATGTTATTGACAAGCAAACTACCCTCTTTAATTGTTCTTGATGTTTTTCTTGTTTTTTATGCTTTTCTTTTTCTTTTTTTTTCTTTTGTGCTTTTTCTACTTTTTTTTGTGTGTTTTGGTATATGGTAATGCAAAATATGTCCAAGGAAACACAGGAAAAGGATACAACTCCAGTCCTTATTGTTGTTGTTTTGTCGATGCCATTCAGGTCCATAGTAACTCCTTGTAGTGCCACTAGAATCAAGGTAGGCGTAACGGAGGCCATCAAACCATTATTGGAATTGAGACTACCCATGTGACTGTTGAATCTATTGGTGACATTAGGATTGTATCTCTACTGGAGTTGACAACTACGACGGCTATCTGCTACTTCATCCATGGTATTTGCGGGTGCTGGGTTAGATCGGTATATGGCAAACTGGCAAACTTTAAGTCAGACCCCCCCACAAAGGGATAAGAACATGAGAACATGAGTGGCACATGTGAATGTCGTCGAACAAAACTGAGAAAAGAAAGGAGGACAAACTAGGCAAATGGAGAAGAAGAACAAGAGCGGCATACACATGTGCTGCCAGACAGAAGTAGAGAAAGGACAAGATAGGAAAAAAGAAGCAGAATGGATTCCCTGGGAAAAACTGGGAGAAAGAGGAAAACCCCTGAGGTTCCAGTGTCCTCGGAGCTTGCAGGCTCAAACACGGTAAGGTTGGCTATTCTAGGGTGTGCACACGTGTGTGTGCGAGCGTGTGTGCAGCTGTATGTGTGGGCTGCCTCTTGTGCACTGACGACAATAGCTCCTTTGTCGATCAAGCTATGAACAACATCTTGGAGAGTGTGGCAATTATCGGTCAAGTGTCCTGGGACTCGATGATAATCGCAATGCGCACCGACATAATACCACCTTTGGGAGTGGGTTTGGTGGCAGACGAGGATCTGGGAGTCGCAAAAGTGACACCATCTGAGGGAAGAGAGCACACAGTGGCCTACCAAGCGAAGTGAAGTCACTTTCAGTGCGACCACCGCGCCTCTGCTTAGGTTGTTGTTCTTGTCGATCCGGTGCGACGTGATGCACTGGTTCAACAGTGGAGTGTTTGTATGTGGTGTGTACTGACGTAAATGCTGGTGAGGATGGAGACATGGACGTGTGTGCTGCACCTCGGGTGTCAACAACAGTAGTCCCACTTTCGATCAAAGTTTGAATGACATCCCGTAGAGTGTAGCATTTATCAGTCGAATGCCCTGGGGCTCGATGATAATCGTAGTATGTGCTCGTGTCGTACCATAGAGGGAGTGGAGTTGGTGGGGGACGTGGATTCAGGAGTCTCAGAAGTGAGACAACCTAAGGAAAAATAGCGCTCAGCAGCTCACCTAGTGGAGTGTAGTCACTTTCAATGCGACAGCCTCGTTTCTTCTTAGGTTGCTGTCCGTGTTGAGCCGATGCGACGAGTTGCACTAGCTTAACAGTGGGAGGTGTGTGCCTAGTGTGCAGTGATGACCTAGGTGTTGGGACCTGATCCTGATGCTGAGGTGAATTCTGAATTTGCTGTGTTGTGTGTGGTGTTGAGCGCGAGAGCAACAACTGTGGCACCGGTACAACTCCAAGTGATGGACTCGAGAAATACTGTACTCTCGCACAACTAATGGGTTGATCTCTAAATGACTGTGATGCATGTTGTGACCAATGCAATTGTAGTGCAGGAGGCTGAGATAACGCCCCCATCGTCGAAGCGATGTAATGCTCGGGCGATGGTATGGGTGATAGTGTAGTGAGGTGAACCTGCAATGCTATAGTGGTCTGCATTGGAACCTCAGAGGTCGAAAGAGAAGGACTCTCAACATGATCAAAAGAAAGGGACATGCGCTCAAACCCACAGGCCAAAGCTCTCAAGTACTGAGCTTGTTTGGCCGAAGACCCATCAAATGATAAGTCAGAAGGCAAGAGCGGAACAGGAATGGCCCCCAAAACAGGTGATACCACAGCTAATTGAACTCCTGAAATAGGAGGGCCCAGGAGATAAGGAGCAGCTAGTAGAACTTCTAGGACCCGCGTGGTAGTCACTGCAATTGAATCAATGATGGGCCCTAGACCGACTTGTGTTCGCTGTTGTCTCGGAAGAGGAGATAAGAATCGTCCTTGATTCCCAAATTGGGGCGCACAAAGGGGAGAAGAAGTAGTCAAAGTGAGAATAGGAGGATTTGAGTGTGGGACCCCCTTCAGAACAATAACAAGAAGCTTGCGGGTCTACGGGGCCATGGCTATCTGCAAGCAAAATGAAGGAGCTACGGAAAGGACAAACGCACGTTCTCTAAGATGAACTACTGTCAAACGTGACCAATAGTTCGGAAAAGGTAAGAGAACACAACCACAAGAGGCCGTCCGTGACGGAGACACCCAAGCTCCTAGCTAAGGACCTTGCAACAAAGTTCCTGAGAAAACAAGCAAGAGAAGCAGGTATCAGAACCTGGACAATGATGCAAAGACAAATGCAAGTTATTAAAATGGCATGCAATGACACACAATGCAGATGAATGTCCTAAAGTGCACTCTCTCACCATGCATGTTCCATATAGCGTTGACCACATAGGAGGCACTCATGGGTTTGGGTTTCGACTCTAGTCAGAAAAGTAGGCTCCCGTTATAAATCTTGGCCAAAGCGCATGTAGTGAACAAGTGGTGCGTTGGTGGCCGCGTCTCCTGCAATAGGGTGGAGTTGTACCCTCTACTAGCATTGACACGACCCCAGACAAGGGGGCACAAACTAGCAACACGCCCTACGCCAAAGCTATAGAATGGGCAGCTAGGATTGTCCTTCGTGAACTGTGGGTGGACCCTGAGGAGAAGATGCATGCTTTCTAAAATGACCATTCATGCAATATGCTTTAGTGTCTTTTACTTGCGTTTTATTAAGCCATGGGGATTTGTGAGCATTTGTCTCTAGTTATGCCTTATTATTTGTTCGTCTGAGTTTGTGTGTTTTATTTTAACCAGATAGGGAATCAAACATGTCTCTATTCTCCTAATCATGGCAAATTTAAAAGGAAAAACATACAATCATGGCATCCAAAAAAGTCATACAACGAGCAAAAGGCATGAAAATGGCATGTGCTGGTGTAGTGCTCACAAGTAGGTGAATAAAAGCAAGTATCGACAAACAAAGCATGAATTAAGTCATGTGCATGTGCGGTGGCATAGCAACAGTGTGAAAAGATGCAAGAAAAGCATGTTCAGCCAAATATGTACAAGCAAATAGAACAAGCAAACAAAACATGAAGTAAACAAACCAAAGACAAGTAAGGAAACTGGAATGAAGGCTAGAATATGGTTATCCCCAGTGGAGTCGCTAGTTCCTGTGACCATGTCGGTAGAACCCTGCACGACTCTCCTATATCAGGTGCGTGGAAGCACTCAAGGAGTCCCGATACGGTCACTGTGAAGATGGTGAATCTAGAGAAGAAGAATAGACTCAAAAAACACCAAGGAGAGATGAGAAAGGATAAGGAAAGGAGTCACCACCTAGTCTTTTAATGGAAAGATGAGGAAAACCAAACACACAAGAAAACCAAGAAGCAAACAAGATGCAAAAAAAAAGTGTGCTCCATGCCTAATGGATAAAATGCACAAATGAATGCGGGCTAGAGAAAGGGTAAGGATTCTGGTTACGCATGGGGAAGGGGTTAGGCATCACCATGCGCTCGAGAAACTCGATCTTTCCAGGTTTCCTACTTGTCAATGGTCTATTAAATGTGTTGTTTCCTATTCTGAGTGCTCATGCTAAAGATGACTGAAAACATGCCAAATCAAAGAGAAGAAATGAAATAAAGGGAAAAAGTTAATTTGAGGGACAAATGTAGGCATTGATAATGCCGCTTTACTGTACGTCCTTGGGTGATGAGGAAAATCATGAAAGTTGAGAAATTCTCGAAAAACATCTCGCAAATCAGCGAAAATTTGGATAAATCCGAGAAAATCAAATTGGGTAAAATAATCCTCATTCGGGACAATGTCGGCAATGTTAAGCCTTTTACTGTATGCCCTTGAGCGATGGAAAGCCAAATCAAGTCAAGAAAACGTGGAAAACGAGGGAAATCCGGGCAACAATGAGAAAACCAAACTTGATGCAAGCTAGAAATGTGTGCACATTGTAAGGAAGAAAATGCAAGAATACTTGTACGAAAAGATGCGGCAAAACATGCAAAATGCCAGTGTGAGTGCAAAAATGTGAATTCCAGGGGCCTTTGTGCAAAAAACCCAAAATTTGAATGAAAACTGAATATCTGGAACTAAATCACCAATAATACATAGAAAAACACATTTCATGTAGTTTTAAAGAAATCTAGGGTCTAATGTGAAAATCTGTGCATTTTTTAACCAAATTGAAGGTTCCTAGCGATTAAAATGCAATTATGCCATCAAAACATGCATTCAATGCAATTATGTGGAAATCCAGGGTAAAAATGCAAGCAAAAGAGTCCATGTTGAAAACAGAAAGCTTTAAGGGCAGTTCAGTAATTTTACCCTAGAAAACAAGCATTCCGTGTAATTTCAGAAAAGTTTAGGGGTTAAAATGCAATTTAACCAGAGAAATATGCATTCAGAAGAGTATCAGAAAAGTTCAGGGGCTAAAATGCAAATTAACCAGAGAAATATGCATTCATAATGATTTCAGAAAAGTTCAGAGGCTAAAATGCAATGTAACCAGAGAAATAAGCATTTAGAATGATTTTAGAAAAGTTTTGAGGCTAAAATGCAATTTAACCAGAGAAATATGCATTCAGAATGATTTTCAGCAAACTTAGAGGTTTAAATGCAATTTGCAAGCCTGGAAAACATTATTATGCAACATGAGGGGGCATATTGCAATATTTTAGTTAAAACTTTATTCATACGATTTTTTAAAAATGATCAAGGACCCAAATGCAAGTGAAGGATCTGTTTGTAATAAAGAAAAGGATCTAAATGTAACAAATCAAAAATAACAGAAGTTTTATTTAAAGAAAGATATTTTTCCATTTTTTAAAAGAAAAGAAGATCGACGGCTGCCGGCGGCGGAGCTTAGCCGTTGACAACTACTAGAGGGGCAATTGGAGGCTTTCCTATGGCTTGATATGAGATCAGACCCCATGGGAAGAAGAGAAGAAGATCCAACGGTCTGGATCGAAGTTTCAACGGCTGGAGTGGGCTACCCGTCCCCCTCACCGTCGAGGCACTCCGGCAACGGTCAATGGAGATGGAGGAAGCTCTAGAGGCTACGGCGCGGCGATCCATAGGTCTAGGAGGCTCGGAGGAGTGTTGAGGGGCATTTCTTCTCCTTCAAGGGCTCAAATGATGGATGATGGCGCAAAGTGGGCTCCGACTACCGTCAACGTCATCTTCTCCAACGAGCTAGGTCGCAGGCGTGTTCCACGAATCATGGCTCTGCTTCGGGGGCCCTGGCGTGCTTTGGGCGCGCTGTGGAGGCTTTCTGGAGGCATGGAGTGGCACAGCAGGGCTAGAGGCTCACGCCTCTGCTCTGACTCTAGTTGTCTTCCCCGGCGATGGCGTCCTGGAGCGATTCCAATGAGCTTCTGGTGGAGGCCTCCACAGTGATCGGAACGGGAATTGGAAGGGTGGAGAGGCAAGATGGAGGCCAGGAGATGTAGACCTAGGGTTCTAGGACCAAGGACAAAGACTGAGGAAGCTCTAGGAATCCAAATTTGAAGCTAAATGAGGCTGGAGGAGGGCGTACCTGGACTGGCAAAGCGTGTTGCCTCTACTGCACGCCGGGAGTGGCCTGAACCCACGCTTCTCACCACCACGAGCTCCTCTATCTCTAGAATTCACCCTCACTTCTCTCTCGCTCTGAATTCTTTGTTTCTCTCTTCGTCCTTCTCTTTTTTTCCTCTGCCTCTGCTGCCCCTTTTATAGGTGGAAGTCTGGCGACTGTAACAACCCATGCAACAGAATCCTAACAACCAACCCACTAACTAACTTCCTAAGAGACTAACCACCTTCCTAACCAACTAACGACTCTAACCACCCCGTTGTTCCCCACGCACGCTCCAGTCTGTCCACCCATGCGCCGACAATGTTCAACGGCTGTCAAAGCTTGCAGCAGCACATCCAGCGGCTCTGGTTCATGTGAGGCTCAAGCTCGGGGAGCATGGCTGCTGGCCAATGAGCTGGATGGGTGGCTTGTTGGGTTCGTGTGGTTTTGGTGAAAAGCCAAGAGAGTGGGAAGTGGCTGTTGCTAGAAGGAATGTGAGTGGTGAAGGGGTTCGAAGATGAAGAAGAAATGGGATGAGGTGTTGGGCTCTCATGGGCCCAAATGGGCTTGATGGGCCTAAGTGGGCTTCATGGGGCTTGGTGGATTTGATGGGCTTCCATGGGCTTAAGTGGGCTTCATGGGCCTTGGTGTGCTTTCGGTGGATTGCTTGGGCTTAAAACAAAGGTTTGAGCTCACTTGTGATTAAAAGTCCAACTACCACAATTCCAGCCTGCTGACCTGCAAAATTGGGGTGTCTACAACAGGTAGTGGCTCGGAATCGTTGAGAGTGAACCGAGTCACTGTCGGTGTACAGGTAGTGGCTCAGAACCGCCAAGAGTGAATCATGTCATTGCTAGTGTATAGGTAGTGGGTAGGAACCGCCGAGAGTGAACCGAGTCCCTACTGGTTTACAGGCAGTGGTTTAGAACCGTCGAGATAGAACCAAGTCACTAACGAGGTATAGACAATAGCTTGAAACCGTAAAGAGTGAACCGAGTCGCTGCAGGTGTACAGGCAGTGGTTAGGAACCGCCAAGAGTGAATTGAGTCACTGCCGGTGTACATGTTGTGGCTCGGAACCATCGAGAGTGAACCGTGTCGTAGCTAGTCCACAGGTAGTGTCTCAAAACCATCGATTGCGAATCGAGTCACTGCCAACGTACAAGTAGTGGCTTGGAACCATTAAGAGTGAACCGAGTCACTGTAGATGTACAAGCAGTGGCTCGGAACCACCGAGAGTGAATGAGTCGCAGTCGGTGTACAAGCAGTGGCTCAGAACTACCGACAGTGTACCGAGTCACTGTCATTGTATAGGTAGTGGCTCAGAACTGCCAAGAATGAATCGAGTCGCCGCCGGTGACAAGTAGTGGCTTAGAGCTGCCAAGAGTGAATCGAGTAACTACCGATGTCTAGGCGCTAACTTGAAACCAGCGAGAGTGAACCAAGTCGCTGCCAAGGTACAAGTAGTGGCTCAGAACCCCCGAGAGTGAACCGAATTGCTGATGATGTATAGGTAGTGGCTCAAAATCACCGACAGTGAACTGAGTCCCTACCTATGTACAAGCAGTGGCTCGGAATCACTGAGAGTGAACTGAGTCGCTGTCGGTGTGCAAGCAACGGCTCGAAACCGTCGAGAGAGAACGAGTCACAGCCATTGTACAAGCAGTGGCTCGAAAACCGAAGAGTGAACCGAGTCGCTGTCATTGTATAGGTAGTGGCTCTGAACCGTCGAGAATAAACCGAGTCATTGCTGGGGTGACGGTAGTGGCTTAGAACCACCGTGAGTGAATCGAGTCGTTGCCGATGTACATGTAGCGACTTAGAACCACCGAGAGTGAACTGAGACGAGGTCGGAGTACAGGTAACGACTCAGAACCACCGAGGGTGAACTGAGATGCTGATGTTGTACAAGCAGTGGCTCGGAATCACCAAGAGTCAATCAAGTCGCAGCCGGCTTACTGGCAGCAATTCGGAACCACTGAGAGTGAACTGAATTGGTGCTAGTGTACAGGCAGTGGCTCGGAATCATCGAGAGTGAATCGAGTCACTACCAGTGTACATGCAGCGGCTCGAAACCACCGAGAGTGAACCGAGTCGCTGCTGATATACAAGTAGTGGCTTAGAATCGCCGAGTGAATCGAGTCACTGCCGAGGTACAAGTAGCGGCTCAAAACCACCGAGAGCGAGCCGAGTTGCTGCCAGAGTACAGGCAACGTCTCGGAACCACCGAGAGATAACTAAGTCACTGATGGTGTACTGGCTATGGCTCGAAACCACCGAGAGTGAACCGAGTCGCTGCTGATATACAAGTAGTGGCTTAGAACCGCCGAGTGAATCGAGTCACTACCGAGGTACAAGTAGCGGCTCAGAACCACCGAGAGCGAGCCGAGTTGCTGCCAAAGTACAGGCAACGTCTCGGAACCACCGAGAGATAACTAAGTTACTGATGGTGTACTGGCTGTGGCTCGAAACCACTGAGAGTGAACCGAGTAGCTGTCGGTGTACAGGCAGCGGCTCAGAAATTCCGATAGTGAACAAGTCACAGTCGGTGTACAAGTAGTGGCTCAGAACAACCAAGAGTGAACCGAGTCGCTGTTGTTGTATAGGTAGTGGCTTTGAACTACCGAGAATGAACCAAGCTGCTGTTGGTATACAGGTTGTGGCTTAGAATAGCCGAGAGTGAACCGAGTGCTGATGGTGTATAGGCAATGGATCGGAACCGTCGAGAGTGAACCGAGTCACTACCGGTGTACAAGCAGTGGCTCGGAACCATCGAGAGTGAACCGATTTGCCACCGATGTACAGGTAGCGGCTTGGAACCGTTGAGAGTGAACCAAGTTGTTGCTAGTGTACGGGTAGTGGCCCTGATCCACCGTGTGTCAGCTGCATCGAAACCGCCGAGTGTGAACCGAGTCTCTGCCGATGTACAGGCAACGGCTCAGAACTACCGACATTGAGCTGAGTCGCTACCGGGGTACAGGTAGTGGCTAAAAATCGCCGAGTGTGAACCAAGTTAGCCTTAGTGTACAAGTAGTGGCTCGGAACCGCTGAGAATGAACTGACACGCTGTCGGTGTACATGCAACGGCTCGAAACCGTTGAGAGTGAATCGAGTCACTGGCGGTGTACAGGCAGTAGCTCTGAACTGCCAAGAGTGAATGAGTCCTTGCCCGTGTACAGGAAGTGGCTCGGAACAGCCGAAAGTGAATCAAGTCGCTGTCGTTGTACAGGTAGTGGATCGAAAATGCTGGGAGTGAACTGAGTCTCCGATGGTGTTCTGGTAATGGCTCGGAACCACCGCGACTGAACTGAGTCGTTGCCGGTGTACTGGCAGCAGCTCAGAACCGTAGAGAGTGAACTGAGCCATTGTCGGAGTACAGTCGGTGGCTCGGAACCACCGAGAGTGAACCGAGTGACCGATGGTGTATAGGCAATCGCTCGGAATCTCCGACACTGAACCAAGTCACTATCGGTGTGCAGGCAGTGGCTTGGAATCGTAGAGAGTGAACCAAGCCACCGCTAGAGTATCGACGGTGGCTCGGAACCACCAAGAGTGAACCGAGTTGCTATAGGTATACAGGTAGTGGCTCGGAATCGTTGAGAATGAACTGAGTCGCTGTCGGTGTACATGTAGTAGCTTAGAACCACCGAGAGTGAGCCATGTCACTACTGGTCTACAGCCAGTGGGTAGGAACCGCCGAGTGTGAACCGAGTCCCTACCGTTGTACAGGCTCCAGCTCAAAACCGTCGAGATAGAACCAAGTTGTTGCTGGGGTACAGGCAGTGGCTCGAAACTGTCAAGTGTGAATCGAGTCGCTGTAGGTGTACAAGCAGCGGCTAGGAACCACCGAGAGTGAATTGAGTCGCTGCCGGTGTACATGTTGTGGCTAGAAACCGTCGAGAGTGAATTGAGTTGCAGCTGGTCTACAGGTAGTGGCTTATGATTGTTGAGAGTGAACCGAGTCGCTACCGACGTACTAGCAGTGGTTCGGAACCATTGAGAGTGAACTGAGTCACTGTTGGTGTACAAGCAGTGGCTCAGAACTACTGAGTGTGAACGAGTCACAGTCGGTGTACAAGTAGTGGCTCGAAAATGCCAACAGTGAACTGAGTCGCTATCGTTGTATAGATAGTGGCTCAGAACCACCAAGAATGAACCGAGTGGCTGTTGGTGACAAGTAGTGGCTTAGAATAGCCGAGAGTGAATCGAGTCATTGCTGATGTACAAGCGCTTACTTGAAACCGCCAAGAGTGAACTGAGTCGCTGTCGGAGTACAGGCAATGGCTCAGAACCCCCGAGAGTGAATCAAATTGCTGTTGGTGTACAGACAATGGCTCAGAATCACCAAGAGTGAACTGAGTTCCTACCGGTGTACAAGCAGTGGCTCAGAATCACTGAGAGCGAAATGAGTCGCTGCCGGTGTGCAGGCAGTGGCTCGGAACCTCCAGGAGTGAATGAGTTGCACTTGGTGTACAAGTAGTGGCTCCGAACCGTCGAGAATGAACCGAGTAGCTACTGAGGTGTAGGTAGTGGCTTTGAACCACCAAGAGTGAATCGAGTTGCTGCTGATGTACAGGCTACGACTCAGAACTACCAAGTGTGAACCAAGTCTCGACCAGAGTACAGGTAACGGCTCGAAACCACCGAGAGTGAACTGAGACGTTGATGGTGTACGGGTAGTGGCTCAGAATCACCAAGAGTGAATCGAGTCGCAGCCGGCGTACTGGCAGCAACCGAAACCACCGAGAGTGAACTGAGTTGGTGCTGCTGTACAGGCAGTGACTCAAAACCGTTGAGAGTTAACCGAGTCACTACCGGTGTACAGGCAATGGCTCGGAATTGCTGAGAGTGAACTATGTCACTACTAGTGTACAGGTAGTGGCTTAGAACTCCCGAGTGTGAATCGAGTCGCTGTTGACATATAAGTAGCGGCTTCAAATCGCCGAGAGCGAACCGAGTCACCGCCAGAGTATAGGCAACATCTCAGAACCACTGAGAGTTAACCGAGTCGTAGATGGTGTACTGGTAGTAGCTCGAAACCGTCGAGAGCGAACCGAGTCGCAACTGGTGTACAGGCAGTGGCTCGGAACTGCCAAGAGCGAACGAGTCGCAGCCGGTGTACAAGCAGTGGCTCAGAACAACCATGAGTGAACTGAGTCACTGTCGTTGTATAGGTAGTGGCTCTAAACTGCCGAGAATGAACCGAGTCGCTGCAGGTGTACAACCAGCGGCTCGGAACCGCCGAGCGTAAACCAGTCTCTACTGGCATTTAGGCAATGGCTCGGAAATTCCATGAGTGAACCAAGTCATAGCCAGTGTACATGCAGTGGCTAGGAACCGCTGAGTGTGAAACGAGTGACTACTAGAGTACAAGTAGTGTCTCGGAACCGCCAAGAGTGAGCCGAGTCGCTAATGGTGTACAGTTGTGGCTCAAAACCACCGAGTGTGAACTAAGTCAGTACCGGTGTACAGGCAGTGGCTCAGGATCGTTGAGAATGAATAGAGTTGTAGCTAGTGAATAGGGAGTGGCTCGGAACCGTCAAGAGTGAATCGAGTCACTGCCAGTGTGTAGGTAGTGCCTAAGAACCGTAAAGAGTGAACCGAGTCAATGTCGGTGTACAAGTTGTTGCTATGAAACGCAGATAGTGAATTGGGTCACTACCGATGTATAGGCAGCGACTTGGAACTGCTTAGAGTGTACCGTATAGCTACTGGAGTACAGCCAACGGCTCAAAACAACCGAGAGTGAATCGAGTCGCTGATGGTGTACAAGTAGTGGCTCAGAATCACCAAGAGTGAACCGAGTTGCTACCGGCATACTTGCAATGGATTAGAACTACCGACAGTGAGCCGAGTCACTGCTGTTATACAAGCAGTGGCTCGTAACCGTCGAGAGTGAACTAAGTCGCTGCCGGTGTACAGGCAGTGGCTCAGAACCATTGAGATTGAATCGAGTCGCTGTCGGTGTACAGGCTATGGCTCGGAACCACCGAGAGTGAATGAGTCACTGCCGGTGTACAAGCAGTGACTCGGAACTACCGAGAGTGATTCGAGTCACCGATGGTGTACAAGCAATGGCTTGGAACCGTCGAGAGTGAACCGAGTCGTCGATGATGTGTAGGCAATGGCTCAGAACCACCGAGAGTGAACCGAGTCGTTGTCGATGTACAAAAAGCGGCTCGGAACCATAGAGCTTGAACTGAGCCATTGCCAGAGTACAAGCGGTGGCTTGGAACAACCGAGGGTGAACTGAGTCGCCGATGGTGTATATGCAATGGCTCGGAATCGTTGAGAGTGAACCGAGTGGCAGTCAATGTGCGGGCAGTGGAACGGAACCGTAGAGAGTGAACAGAGCCACTGATGGAGTACCGATGGTGCCTTGGAACCGCAGAGAGTGAACCGAGTCGTTGATGGTGTATAGGCAATGGCTCGAAACTACCAAGAGTGAACCAAGTTGCAGCGAGTGTATAGGCAATGCTCGGAACGTCCAAGAATGAAGAGAGTCACAGTCGGCGTACAGGTAGTGGCTCGGAACCGCCTAGAGTGAACTGAGTCGCTGCCAATGTACAGGCAATGGCTTGGAACCATCGAGAATGAACCGAGTCGCTGTTAGAGTACCGGAAACGGCTTGGAACCACCGAGAGTGAACAGAGTCACTGATGGTGTATAGGCAGTGGCTCAAAACCGCCAAGAGTAAACCGAGTCTCTGTTAGTGTACTGGTAGTGGCTTGGAACTACCGATAATGAATCGAGTCACTGCCGGTGTACAAGCAGTGGTTCAGAATCACTGAGAATGAACCGAGTCACTGCCGGTGTACAGGCAATGGCTTGGAACCGTCGAGAGTGAACCGAGACGCTACCGGTGTACATGCAGTGGCTTAGAATTTTCGAGAGTGAACCGAGACACTGCCAGTGTACAAGTAGTGGCTTAGAACCACCGAGAGTGAATCGAGTAGCTGTCGATGTACAGGTAGCGGTTTGGAACCGCCGAGAGTGAACCGAGTCGCTGTCGGAGTACAGGCAATGGCTCGAAACCACTGAGAGTGAACCGAGTGGTTGATGGTGTACTAGCAGTGGCTCGTAACTGCCATGAATGAACTGAGTCACTACTGGTGTACAGGTAGTGGCTCGGAATCGTCAAAAGTGAACCTAGTCATTGTTGATGTACAGGCAGCGGCATGGGACAATGGAGAGTGAAATGAGCCTGTAGACACCCCGATTTTGAAGTGACATGGCAGTAGGCTCCTTCGTTGATGCTCTGGTCGCGACCACCAAAATCCTAGCCCAATTAGGTCCACACTAGCCCACCTAGCCCAATTAAACCTGAAATCAAACAAATAAAACACTTAATCCAACTTAAAATCCACTAAAAAACAAATAAAACATTTAATCCAGCTAAAATCCACCTAAAATCCAACAAAAACCCTAATCAAACAAAATCCAATCAAATCCACTTAAAAATCCAAGAAAAAACCCTAATCCACTTAAATCAACTTAAAATCCAATAAAACCCTAATTAATCAAATTCAAAACCCTAATTAAAACTAATTTAAGCTTAATTCAAATTAAATCACTTAAAAATCCAAATAAATAAGTAGAAACCCTAATTAAACTGAAAATCCATTAAAAAACCTTAACTAATAAAAATTCAAAACCTTAATTAATCCAAAAAACCAAATAAACACAAAAATCCCAGTTAATAAATAAATAAACCCTAATTAATCCAAAAATCCATAAATAAACCCTAATTAACTCAAAATCCC
>JAMKQA010008843.1:0-19900 GCA_024699735.1 Posidonia australis | reverse complement strand
TTGTCAAACGGATAGTATCGTGTCTAAACGTGTAAATTATATATATATATATATATATGCTAAACTCAAACACAATTCATTTAATTATCGTATATTAAATACTAAATCCAAACACAAATTGTCATTTAACGTGTATACATGACACAACTTGTTAGATACACGTTTAAATAAATTGTGTTGTTCTGATACAATAACAATCGGATTGATACGAGTACATGTTGACACGTTTATTACACAGTTACACGTTTATTACACAATTACATATTTAATATATATTTAACATTTACACGTTTTATATACGTAGAAAAATCAAAGACAAATCAATAATCAACCATTCAATAATATTTTATAGGTTCCATTATTCTATATGTTAATATCATAAGTTTACAATATATCATAAATATAAAATATCCACTATTCAAAATAATGAAAGATATAATCTATGTATACGATTAGGTAACGTATACTTATTGTATAATTATCAAGTTTTTTTACTTCAAATCATTCAATAATATTTCACAAGTTTTATTAATTCATATGTTAATATCACAAGTCATCATAAACATCTAATATTCAAAATAATAAAAGTTATAATCTATATACACGATTAGGTAACGTATACTTATCATATACTTATCAGATTTTTTTACCGTAGACACAAGAATAATCTGTTTAATAATTATATCTATTAAGTAAACACGATTAAATACGAATAAATCCAAATACGTATTCATTTCGCGTTATCTTATCGTATGCTTCTTCTTCCTCTTCTTCTCCTTCTTCGGTACCAACCACCACGTTGCTGGCATGGCCTTACTGTATCATGTAGCTTCAAGGGCATTTTAGGAACGTGGTACGTCGAACGAATTAGGTTTGTCGTGCTGTTTTCTCACAGGTTTCTCAAAAGGGTCTTCTTCTTCCGGTCCATGGGGGAGGCTGAAGAGACCTGTGAGATTGGTAGAGTAGAGGTGGTGGGTGGTTATTAATTCTTAGTCGTAAGCCCCGGAGCACAAACTTGGCATACCTATTTGAGGTAAAACTGTTCCTTGCACTTCTTCTACCTTTCAATCTGTTGTTAATTAGCCTTTTAAGAGGGATTTTGTGTTGTAGGAGTTGAAGTATTTACCTTCTTTTTTTTTCTTTGGAAGAGACTGAGTTCGACTTGTAATTGCGTTGTTAAAAATGGTTCATTTTTGGAGGATTGGTGGAATTGTTGTCGAATATGGGTCATGATTGGAGGTGTTTTTTAAGTTGGATGTGAAGCTAGTTGATGGTCCTGTCTGAAGGGCCTGGTAGAAGTTGTAAACTCGGTGTTTAAGATTTTTTCAAATGTCACTTCTTTGTCCAGCAGTTTGATATTGATTTGTCACCACGATGTTGGTGGTTCCTGAAATCTACTTAAATTCATGTGTTCACGAAAATTGACAATAAGAGCTTGTTTTGTGCTTTCCTATTTGGGTTTTTTTTTTTAGTTTAGAAAACGGAATTGATCGCAGTTTCTGTTTACGCTCTCTGCTTGAGACCTTTACAGTCGCTGTCTTTAACCTGTTTCTGATTCTCTTTGCTGTAATTTTTTTGTCAGGCTTAAATAAAACTTTTCTTATTGCTTTTAGCAATAAAAGGACTAAACAGTGGCGTGAATTTTTTCCCGGTCTTTATAAGGTCATTGGTGATGGAAGGACTTGATGCCAAAAAGAAGCAAAACGTGAATATTCACAATGTAAATTCTGGACATCCTTGTGTTGTTGAGGAGAACTTTGATGGATGTTATTTTGATCACGGTGATCTTCATCTTGAGGACATTCTACAAGATCAGGTAGGTTTAAAAAAGCTATTTGCTGAAAAAAATGTTGACTGTCGCAATGATGTATGCTGTGATTGTGTTATTATTTAGTATATCAATCTGCATTTTTGATGTTCATGTTATTCATTGAATATTCACGTTCCAAGTATGCTTTAGGGCTATTCATACTGTAAGAAGTTATTGGTCTACTATGCTTTTTATTATTAGGCCATGAAACTAATAAGATGTTTTTTTTGTCGAGCTACCAAATACTGTCCAATATTATCATGGGTGACAATATGATAGTGCATCATTGTTAGCCATTGAGAATGGCTTGATAATTGTTTTTCATGGATTTCCCACATGGTTACACATTCTTTCATGAATTTATACAAGTTTTTGCTAAACTGGATATCCAACACAAAACTAATTGACAATGAGTAAAGTGGTCCATAATTATATGAGGCCCATGAATATCTTTTAAGTTTCCAACGTGCAACTATTCTCTTGAATGACCCTTCAGGTGCAACCTTTTTGGGGTTTTGCATATGGAAAAATTTTCAATGAATGATGTGGAGATATTTGAACAGTTTAGACAAATACATGCCCCCCCTGCACACACACGCATACAAAAATTTGTGCAATTTGGTTTTGGCACCATAATAAGTTGGTATCCAGCTCAAAATAAACTGGCAATAAGTGGAGTGATCTTGGATTATATAGGACCCAAATATACTTTAATTATCCGATGTGGGATTTGGTGATGTAGTTTTAACTAGTGATGCTAATAAGCTGGTAATTATGAGTTATGACTGTTGACATCTTGGCTGCCTCTCAAGGATACTTATTGAGCTTTGACTTACTAACTTGGACGTCATTGGTAAAATTCTGGTTGTGGCCTTCTTTAGCTCCAAAAGAAATGCTAGTCTTTGTTGGTTAGAGTACCATCTCTAGCCCATTTCACATGACTATTGCACACACTTCATGAACATTAATTTTGGTGTAGTCATATGCCCCACTGTGTGTTCCAAGGAGTGCAGTTTCTCTTATCTAACTGTACCTATTGGATCTTTTTGAAGTCATTAGAAGGTTGCTTCATGTTTGCTTGTTCTTAATTACATGCTATTCATTATGATTTTTCAATTTCCAGCTAGCTGGTCATGTCTTCACGATAATTCATACCCGACCTCTCTTTTATTGCTTGTATATTTTCCAGTTTGATCTGTTTGGAATGCATAGGATTGTTTTGTTTGGAATGTGTGATGCAGGAAAGCCTGTATCTATCACTTCAAAAGAATGTTTCCAATGATGCGATAGATGCTTCTTCAAGTGCTGATTCTAAACTTGACCGCAACCAAATTGGTAGAAGTTTTGGAACTGTTGACACTTCAGAGTCACAGTTAGCATTGGATGAAGCTTTAGCCAGATCGTTGCAAGAGTTGGAAAGCCATCTTTCTCTTACGTCACTAAGTGGAACTACTACAACAGATCCTGGTAAAACCAGTTTCTTAAAACTACTATTATGTTTGTAATGTGTCTCATGATGTGTTGCTGCTAGGTTTTCATTTAAAATGCAATTTTCTCGCTATGTTTAACTTCTGAATTGATTATCTAATGCTCTGGAATCCAAACGAATGTTAAACCTGTTGGGTTAAAATCCAATAAATTACGAGTTAATATAAAATTAATTAAAGTATTATAGACTATTTTATGATTAAGTTCATTGAAAATTATCTATTTAGTTTTAGGTTGAGCCTATTGACATGTTAAATGATGTAAGTTAATATGGAGAGACCATTTAGACATATTTTCATTTGTCGATGGGTTGAATTGAAAATATGTATAATTATAGATTTCTATAAATAAGAGGACATAGTTCTTAAACCCTAGTTTTGGACCTTCCTTCTCTCTCACTTGATTTGGAGAAAGAACAAGATCAGAGAAGACTAGTTGTTTGGAAGATTGGATCCCATGCACAAGATTTAGAGTGTTTCTCTAAGTTTTTGTCATGGATTCAGATATGTTTCCAATTTAGATTAATCTTTGTTGTCTTAATTATAGTTAAATCTTGTGTAGGAAGAATGTTAGATTTATCTCTTTTGTGTTCTTCCCAAAATATGTTTTTTTAATGCATGAAGGACTCTTGAGTCACGTTTGATCTATGTAGGAAACTAATTTTGAATTTCACATTAAAAAAATTAGGTATTATTAGACAACAACGGCCATAATGGACGTCTATGTAGACGTCCACGCCGATCATTAAAATCCCTCTTTAGATCAGGAATCAAACGGACGTTTGTTAGGTCTTTATGTTGTTTAAGGAAATAATAGGCGTTCGCTCTGGACGTTCTCTACTTTCCTTTGGCAATTACGGGGAAAAATGGACGTCCGCTAAATCCCTATGGAGGTCAGAGAGAAAACAAACGTCCACTGTAAATGTCTGCTACTTCCCTATCCATTTAAGAATATTTATGGACATCCACTAGGGTAATTTTTATGCGTTTAGTGTTTGTGTGGACGTCTGTGCGGATGCTTGTTAGTATATAGTTGTGTCAATGTATAATAATTTAATTTTTGGTATCTATTTCTTTAAATGTCTTATCTGTTTGAATAGATTAATTAAAGTAAAATGTTACTAAAGTAGTCTCTCTTGTGTAAATTGATTTATTTGGAATATTAAGATGATTGTGTATTTGAGATTCATATGGATGGTAATCAATCCAAAGAAAGGTTACTATTTGGTTGAATATCAAGTAAATCTGTGGTGATAAAAATGTGATGATTGTTAGATGTTCTATATGCGTAACTAATCGACATAAAAGAAGGTTTGTTACTTGACAGGATTGATTATCAATATTTGATTACTACATTAAAGAGTACTACTTGTAAGTTGACATTTTTGCTTAAAGGTTAAATGTTGATGTTGTGTTAGATATCTTGAGATGGGTCTTATCATAAATTAAATTTATTTGTTATTTATATATTATTATAGATTAATATGGTTGTTATTGGACTAACTATTTTTTTGTTCTCATTTTTTCGATATTTTTTTGGGTAAATGCATTTGTTTCAATAACTACCAACATTAATTCAATTTCATGCTTAATGGTATTAATTTTAAGTACCGAAAAGAAAACATTATTATTGTCCTTAGACGTATGGATCTATATTTAGCCTTAAGAATAGAACAATTCCTTTTTTTTGAGTTCAACAATTCAGTTGAGGACAAAAAGACTTTTAAAAAGTGGGAGCGTTTTAATCGGTTAATTCTGATGATTATGAGACGCGTTATTCTAGAGACCTTTAAAGACATAATGTCCGAAGGGATGACTGTCGAGGAGTTTATCAATGATTTTGAGAAACGATTTGTCAAAAATGAAAAGGCAAAAACTAATATATTATTGACAAATTTAATTTCTGTGAGTTACAAGGTTAAGGAAAATATAATAGAGTATATTTTGAAGATGTCTAATATTACTCCAAAATTAAAAGTACTTAAGTTAAAGCTGTTGGAAGACTTAATCGTGTAGTTAAATGGACTTTTATTAAGTTCATTTCACATTATGTAAAAGAGGAAGAGAGACTGAAGAAAGATAAGATAGAAAGTGTTCACTTAACTTCTACCTCTAATGACAAAGGAAAAAGAAAATTAAAGTTTAATGAAACTACAGGTGCTTCACCCAATAAGTTACAGAAACAGATTAAGTTTACCTACCACTTTTACAAGAAGGATGGACACAAGAAGCATGATTGTATCAAATATCACGCTTAGCTTGTTAAGAAAGGTATAATTTTTGCTTTGGTTTGTTCTAAGATCAATGTAGTTTTTATACTTAAACACATTTGGTAGATAAATTCTGGTGTTACTACTCACATAAGTGTCTATGTAGGGTTGTCTAAGTTGTCGGACACCAGGAAATGGTGAAAGATACATCTTTGTGGGTGATAATAATAAAGTAGAAGTGCAAATTATTGGTTAGTTTAGATTGTTATTAAGAATAAGTTGTAATTTAGATTTGAAAGAGATTTAAGTAGTACCGTCATTTAGGCAGAATTTAATACTCTTGTCTTTAAAGAAATGGAAAAATTAATCTTTTTCAAGATTTTAATCTTATTGATATTGGTTCTTTGATTAATAATGATAATCTATATTTGTTTGATATGATAACTTTTTATAATGAAACATTGCATTCAACATCTAGAGGTATAACGCGAAAATTAAGTGAGGATTCTGCTATGTTATGGTATAAATGCTTAGGTCATATTTCTAAACAATGAATATATCAAATGAAATTTTTTCTTCTCTTGACTTAGTAGATATTCAAGTTTGTATTGAGCATATTAAGGAAAAACAAACTAATGTTAGGTGATTAAGTGTCAATAGGTTTAAACATCTTAAAACTAATACATATGAATATTTATAGATCATTCCCTACGATATCTTGGAATGATCAATAATATTTTATTACGTTCATAAATGACTATTCGTATTATGGTTAGCTATATCTTATTTATAAAAAATCACAGACTTTGGATGTGTTCAAATAATTTCATGTTAAAGTTGAAAACCAACTTAACAAAAAAAAATTAAAGCTGTTAGATTTGACCGTAGTGGTGAGTACTAGGTAGATATTACAAATCCAGTAAGCAACGTCCTGGTTCGTTTGCTAAGTTTCTGGAAGTATGTGGTATTGTTCCTTAATACACTATGTCTGGTTCTCCAATCATGAATGGTGTTGTCGAGAGACATAATAAGACACTTAAGGATATGATGAGGAGTATGATTAGTTATTCTACCTTGTCAGAATTTCTCTGGGACAAGCTATTTAAGATTGCAGCTTACATATTAAACGGAATCCCAACTAAAGTAGTAGCTAAAACCTTTTATAAATTATGGATTGGGAAGAGACCTAATATAAAGCATCTTCATATGTGGAATTGTCTAGCTGTGGCTAGGTTTTATAAGCCTAATGAAAAGAAAGTAAACTCTAGGACTATTAGTTAGTACTTTATTGAATGTTCTGATAAGTCTAAAGACTTTAAATTTTATGATCCCATTACTAAGATATTTTTTGGGACGAGCAATGTTAGGTTTCTTAAGAAAGTAGAGTTTGAAAGATAAGATAAGGATTGGGACATTGTCTTTGAAGATGAATTTATTTCTTTTCTTACAAGTACTATTGATACCTGACATTGTTTAAGTGATAAATTCGGAATAAGATATTGCTATTCCTTTCCTCGTTTAAGAGGAATAAATTCAATTTCCTTAAGAGTTAATGTCATTTAGGAGGTCTACTAGAGAGAAGAGATGTACGATTTCAAATGATTGCATCGTATTTCTCTAGGAACATCAAGTAGTTGATGAAATGATGAATGACAATCCAATCAATATTCATCAAGTAATCAATAATTCTGGCTGTCAAAATTGGATAGATGCTATGAATGATGAGTTTAAATTTATGAAGGACAATAACGTTTGATATATTATCTTATTACTTGAATATGCGAAGTTCATTGGTCACAAACGGATATTTAAAACCAAAAGGGATTCACAAGGTAATGTAAAAAGATATAAGGTTCGTCTTATCGTTAGGGGATTCACTCAAAGGAAAGATATTAACTATAAAGTGACTTTTTCTCTGATTTCATTGAAGGATTTTTTTTGGATTATTATGGCATTAGTTTCTTATTTTGATTTTAAGCTACATCAAATAGACATAAGAACGACGTTTCTCAATGGTAACATTGATAAGACGATCTATATAGTGCAATCAGAATACTTTGCATTATGTGATATAAAGAAAATGGTTTGTAAACTTAAGAAGTCCATTTATGGTTTAGAGTAAGCATCTTGTCAATGATATCATAAATTTCATTAAGTTGTCGTCTTATTTACTTTTGAGATGAATATGGTAGATGATTGTATATATTATAAGTTCAGTGAGAGTAAATAAATTTTCCTAATCTTGTATGTTGATGACATGCTTCTTATCACTAATGATATGTACTTACTTAAAGAGACTAATAAAATTTTCTCAAACAAATTTGATACAAAAGATTTTAGTGAACTTTCTTTTGTTTTAGGAATCTAAATACTTTGAGATTGTTCTCGAAGTATTCTTTGATTATCACAAAAAAAACTATATATAAAAAATTCTTAAAAGGTATTGTATGAGTGAGTGCAAGTCAGAAAATACTTATGTAACTAAAGGAGACAAGTTTAGTCTCAAATAGTATTCTAATAATGATTTTGAACATGAAGAAATGCAAAAGATTCTATATGCTTCGATAGTTAGAAGTTTAATGTATGTTCAAGTTATCCATCTAGATCTTGCATACATTGTTGATTTATCAGGTAGATATTTAAGCAATCTAAGTATAGATTATTGGAAAACTATTAGACGAGTCATGCTGTATTTGTAAAGAACAAAAGACTTAGTGCTTGTTTATAGGAAATCGGATCATCTCAAAATCATTAGGTGTTCTGATTTTAATTTCGTTATATGCCAGATAGTGGTAGATCCACTTTAGGTTATGCATACATGTTAACAGGTGGAGTTGTGTCATGAAAAGTGGTAAGTAAACACTTCTAGTTCTTTCTACGATAACAGTTGAGTATATAACATGCTATGAGACATTCAATTAGATAATATGGTTAATGAATTTTGTCACTGGTTTCCAAATTTAAAGGGAATTGAAAGACCACTTAAGTTATGTTGTGATAATAAATCTGTAGTGTTATATTCTAAAGTATATCAAAGTCTAAGCATCTAAATTTTAAGTTCCTTGTTGTGAAAGAAAGAATTCAGAATGACCAATTGTCTATAAAGTATATTAGGACAAACTTCATGATTGTGAATCTGCTTACTAAGGGAGTATCATCCAAAGTCTTTCATGAGCATGCTACTCATATGGGTATTGTACTATTTGATGATGTATCGGTTTAATGGGAGTTTGTATCTGGATGTTCTATTGTAGTAGACATTGTTTTCTACAGAAATAAAGTTATTAGTTATTTGTATTCTAGATATTTACGTTGATTTCATTAAAGTTTAAGGTTGGACTAGTTGCATATAAGCGTGTTTAGATCACTTTGTCTAAATTCTATGGTACATATCCACACTTGATTCATATTATTCGTTGTATTAACATTACTGACTATTGTGAATTGAATCACGTGTCAAGTAATGAAAACCTCTTTAATTGTATGTTGGTATGGTTGGTGGATAAGATTGTAAGATGTCTTTGTTTAAATAATTATCTTTGAGCTTATAATTTTTTAATGCTTTAATTGTTAATTTTATATGTGGCTCAAATAAGAGATTGTTGGGTTAAAATCTAATAAAATATGAATTAATATAAAATCAATTAAAGTATTATAAGTTATTTTGTGATTAGGTTCATTGAAAGTGATCTATTTGACTTTTGATTGAGCTTACTGGTATCTTAAGTGGTGTGAATTAATGTGTATAGATTATTTGGACATATTTTCATTTATTGATGTGTCAAATTGGAGATATGCATAATTATATAATTTTGTAAATAAAGGTCATGGTCCTTAAATCTTAGTTTTTAGCCTCCTTCTCTCTTACCTTATCTTGAGAAAGTGCAAGATAAGAAGAGATTAGTGATTTGGAAGACCGAATCTTGTGTACAAGATCTAGAGTGTTTCTTCGATTTTTCATCATGGATTTAGGTACATTTTTGATTTAGATTAATTCTTGTTGTCCTAATCATGATTAGATTCTGTGTAGGGAAAACATTCGATTTATCCCTTTTGTGTTCTTCCCAAAATATGTTTTTTGATATGGTAATCCTTATTATATGATATATCAAAATCAACAAGACCCTTCCTAGTACCCAGGACACATAATGGTTCGAGCCTCAAGCCTTGTATTTGCTTTTTTTTTTTTTTTTTTCTGTATTAACTATTGGAAACCTATGGTACATGTTATTTTTATTGAATGATAACTTTATTTATGAAGGTTTTCTCCTTTTGTTTGTTAGAGAGTTGATGATAAGTTCCTGTTTTGAATGTATTCTACTTGCCATAACGAAGTTAGGTTTGTCTCTCAAATTACATCATTACCATCCAGTGGTTAGGTTTTACTGGGAATTCCATTTTGCCCATTGGTCTAGCATTGAAGTGCATTCCTTCACAACTATACTGTTCTGAGTATTGCTTTATTATATATTTTTAATCTTCTGACTGTTCTCCTTGTTCTTGGTGATGGTAAAATAAATAGACCCTGTGCCTTCTGCAGCAAACAATACATCAACCTCAACAGGCACATCCTTTCAGGTAATCTTATGTTATGTATATACTAAACTGGTTATTATGGACAGAGACCATATCCTAAGATGCAATCTGATCTTCAGCCTGCAGGACAAGATGCTGTCGATCCAGACAATATGACCTATGAGGTACTTCCAATTTTCTAGGCCAGCAACTAATACTTTTAGTTTTTAAAACATAGAAAATAGATAATATGCTAAATAAATATTAATTCTGAGTTGGTAGATGTTTTGTTTTATTCTGATAATATAATATTGCACCCAAACAAGTTTGACATGATTTCTTTCGAGGAATAAGATAAGTAGCTATACTGCTCTTTTGGATACATCGCAGCTATCTTCTTCTTGAATGTTTACACTATTGAATTCTGTGACTTGTTAAAATGCTCTACTGTCTTCTCAAATATTCATGAACTGCAAGCTAATTTTCAAAGATGTGTTCATGGTTTTTGGTGCATCAAAATCAAATTTATTTTTTATGGAACAGTTTTTTTTAATATTATTAAGAGGTGGGATCGCAACAATATTGTTGTTGAAGTTCAAAGTTACAAGCCAACTGAAGTTGTGGTAGGATTAGTTTTCTGCACATTTCAATTGATTATAAAATAGTCAAGTAGTAAATATTTCCTTGACGATATTTAATTATGAATTATTAAATGGTATGGATAAAAATTTGTGATTTTGGGGAGAATAATAAGGATCAAGACATTGAAAGTCACAAAATAAACCAAAACAGAGAGGGTTACACCTCTGGTCTACTCCAGACCTGCCACCAGAACTGTGCTATTGCTGTTGCACTTTCCACACAATCTTCCCTCCTTTGAAAATTCTCATTCCTCTCGTCCACATTGGCCAAGTAATGGCCGCACCATGGTCGTTGTTGATTCGTCACTTGCAGCATTTGCCACCATCTCCATAAGCTGGAAATTCTCCCCCTACTTGGGGGGGAGGGGGGTGCCATCAGAAACAAAAGAAAATCAAAGGAAAGAAAAATGGTTTTTCTTTGAACATTTTTTTAAGTGGTATTTGTGCCTTTAATGGAAAAGAAACTGCTTTCCGTTTGTTTCCAGAGTATGAAAAAGGAATGGATTTTGGTTTCCAAGGTTTTAGGTTAGAATTCAGGCAAAAACGCATACACTTCTCCCCCTTTTTCTTCATCTTCCTTCACTTCCCCCCTCCTTCATCCTCCTTTGTTCATAACCCTCTATCCTTTGTTCATAGTCGTCATTCAGTGATTCACCGGTTCTAAGCAATCGTTTTGTTTTGTTTCCTTTCTTGACAACAAGATGTCGATCGTTCCGAGCTTCTTCGACAGCCACAACAACTTGCTCGACCCATTCTGCCTCAATGTATGGGACCCTTTCTGCAACTTCCCCTTTGAGGCCATCACTTTCCACTCTTTCTCCGACTTCTGCCCTATGGGTGAGACTACAACCTTCGCCAACACCTACATCGATTGGAGGGAGACTCTCGAGGCGCATGTCTTCAAGGTTGATCTTCCCGATCTAAAGGAGGAGGAGGTGAAGGTGAGGGTCGAGGACGGTAGGGTGTTGCAGATTAGCGGTGAGAGGAACAGGAAGGAAGAAGATAGAGGTGACACCTAGCACCATGTGGAGCGCAACAACGGGAAGTTCTTGGGGAGGCTCCGGTTGTCGGAGAACACGAAGCTGGAGCAGGTGTCGACTGCCATGGAGAATGGTGTGCTATGCCTAAGGAAGAAATGAAGAGGTCGGAGGTGAAGCCCAAACAAATCAATAGCTGAACTTTTCCATGGTGTTATGAGTTTGTGTTCTTTGTGTCATTGTGTCCATAATATCTTACCTATCAAAACTATGTTGATGTAGATATAATCCGTTGTTATTATAATAAATAGATCAATAACCTATTTTTCATTCCTGTTGTTCTAAATTCCATTAGTTTCTATTGTAAACTAAATCCAATTACGAAGATTAGAGAGAAAAATTATGATCTGTTATTGATTAATGAACAAGGCGTACATAATTTCCATTTATTTCCATTAACAGACACGAATGCAGTTTTTGTTTTTTGTTTGTTTTTTATGGCAGGCACAAACACTAAAAAATTAGTCAAAAGAAAAATAAATTCCATTAATTTTTATTTCCTTTGGTTTCCTTTTTACTAACATTTGCTATTTTCATTCATTTCTGAGACACAAATAGGCCCTTAGTGTCCTTAACACTGTTGTAATTACCCAAAACAGCTTGCTCTGCATGCCTTCCAGTTTAAATGCTGCACTTCTTCCTAATCACTCTCATATAATTCAAAGACACTGCAGGTTCCTTGGGATGTATTTCCTTCAATAGCATTTGTCTTTCCATTGCAAGCCAAATAAACACCTAGACCTTGAGGGTGGAGGTCACCTTCCACACAAACGCTGAAGCAGTCCTATAATTTTACGTTTGCTATTTGAAAGATCAGTGAATTCAATCATCTAGACCAGATCATATTTTTGTCCTCAGTCAAGTAACTGCATTCATTGAAACCTGTATGCAAATGACACATTCACTTATCATGGACCTCTAGTCCTTCCAAAATCATCCTTTAGCATCATCCAAGCTGGACACAGGAACTACTCATAATTGCCACACTCAACTTCAATTACTTCAAAAAGGGTTGCAATCTGATTCCATGACTGGTGTGGTGTTTGTTGTATGCCGTTGTACGCTGATGCACAATCTTTTCCTTAAAGCGTTCTTCTCCTGCCTGTATTATTTGTTTTCCAAATAGAGAACAGTTCATTCTCTCCATGTGAAGAACACACGGACCGCTGTAGGCCTTTAATCTTCCCACCTCTTTCCACTGATTCAGGCATACTTTGTTTTCTCCATCCTCAATTCCATATGGATATTTTTCTCTGACCTCCCTCATTTAAAAAAGAGGGGATTGGAGCAGCATTCAATAATGCCACTTTATCTGTTTTGACTTTTTTCCTTCCATGCAAGCATAGGTTCTCACTCCTTTTCTTAACTTCTTGGTTTACAGTACAGGCCCAAGATACATATGGAATACTTGTGCATTGCATCTGTTACATGATGCACTTCAGCTGCCTGTTCCTCTTTGGCACATCATTGACGACTCAATTTGCACTGAAGTCATAGAGCTACCTTTAGCTTGAGCCTTGTTGCACATCATGTGAACATTTGTGAAAAAAGGAAAGGCATAAGCTTTTGAGGTGGAACCACATGTTAGAAATTCCATTTTCTAATGGACATTCCATTTAACAATAGATAGTTGGATACTGTGCATAAGTTCATCCATTGAATCCATTTGTGAGGAAAACCACGAAGCTTTAGAAGATACCATAACGACTGCAAATAAATTTTGGCAATAATAGCCACTCCATCTTTTATGAGCTAAATAAGCTCATGGGAAGCAATTGATCCATCAGTAAGATCCCTTCCATATTGGTAACCTGGATGATTTTCTTCTTCAAGGACCTGGATTACTCCTATTTGTTTTGATGTCAGTACTTACGAGCTAAATTTTTTATTCCACCGAGTAAGCTGATACATCACAACCCACTGACCTCTGTAGTACCTGCAACCTTGCTCATTAAAAGATGTAGGACTTGAGGATGTCTCCCATGCCTGGCCTGCCTTCCCAACTTGAAAAGAAAACTCACTGAAAAGGACATATTAAAAGTGGTACCAACACCTACAGAATCTTGCAAATAGTTGGAGCACGTCTAATATAATTGAACTCTCTCCCTTGGCAACCTAAAGTAGTAGTTCGTTTAGTGTATTTATTCTTATCGTGTTTCCCTGCCTTTTCTTATAATGTGAAACCAGTGCATTTTTTTAATTTTTTTTTTGAAGGAGTTGCAATCTCTGGGGGAGTTCATTGGAAGTGAAAGCAAAGGATTGTCAGATGAGCTTATTTCTTTCTTGCCATCTTCCATACACAAAACAGGGCTGTTCTCACGAAAGGAAAAGAATGAGTAAGAATAGTATTTTTCCATAAAATGTTAGTGATTTCGTGATAGCTAGGAATTTACCATTGATCAAGTGGAATTTTAGCCCTTCATTTTACTGAGTTTAAGTTTCGTTAACTTTTGCTTCTGTCTATGTTCAGCTGTGTGATCTGCTACATGCCTTACAAAAGCAAGGAAGTCATAATCACTTTACCTTGCAAGCATCATTATCATTCCAGTTGCATCACTCAATGGCTAAAGATAAATAAGGTATCCTTTTTCAGACATGTTTGCTATTACAAAGATAACTACCTTTTAAAATCTTCATTTGATTATATTGAGCTTTTGACGACCTACTGCCTACTGATTGATGATACATTAAGAAGAACCTTGAGTTGATGAAGGCCGTGAATTATTTTTTTGAAGAATGTTAGACTATATCACTAATCATCAGACTATATCATTTATTTATGGATAATCCAAAGCTGAACAAAATCTTAATTCATAAGACGAGATAGGAAAAACCATACAACAGAAGCCCAAGCTCCTTCCTTACAGAGAGCATAACCTGTCCACAGGGAAGCAAAAGAAACAACAATCCATCAGCAAATTATATGAATGAGTGGCCTTGTCACTGGAGATCATCTCATAAAGCAAAAGTCAGATACTCTAGCATCTTGCACGAAGTATGAAATAGTATCAAATGCCAGATGAAGGTCATGCAAATTGAGAATGGTGAGAAAATGGTTATAGTACTTCCTACTTCTTTGTAGCCTAACAAGAACTGAACATTAAAATACCAAAATAAAATTATAAAATAAACCAAATGTTTGTGTAAAAGTACAACTATTTTAGGTCTAGTTAATGTAAACATTTATGTCTTATAATTTTCAGAGTAATTTCCTTAATGGTATCTGTGGAATCCATAGACTTCTCTAGATGGGAGGTGAATAGAGAATCTTTAAATTTTAATTTTCTAAAGACAAATTATAATAAGAGAGATATGCAATCACACAAAGAAGAATAAATAACAATAGAAATGCTCAACGATTTATAGTAGTTCAGTCAATCTCAGTTTAGTCCACTCCTCAAGTTTTCTACTTGAGATTTTCCTTTTTCCTTAATATTAAAAATTTACAAGTACAATTACCTTACTTATGCCACAACCGACGCTTCCTTCTTCCACCCGAAGAAGAACTCTACTCAACTTGATTGCAACAGTAGCTTTTACAACTCTTGTGACCTCCCAACACTTGCCAAGCTTGATGAAGTTAGAGAGGAAGTTTAAGATGACTAGGGAGGATGCAAAGTATGGAATTTAGCTTAAGATTTGCAACACTAGGAGTATGATAGTTAGGAATGCTTGTGTGTCGTTCTAAGGTACCATTAGACCATAATTTATAGTGTTAAGTTCAGTTTTAATTGTGTCTAACGACTAGAAAATCTTTTACCCACTGACAGCAAATTCAGTACGCTGAAATCCTTCGGTCGATTGAAATCTGCAACGGTCTAGTAATTTGGTATACTGAAATAACTTCGGTATGTCGAAATATTATGATTCGGAATGCCGAAAACTTCTGGTGTTCTGTTTTTGCTTTCTGCTTCCATCCTTTGTTCTTTGTAATTCGGCGTGCCGTGTGATGTTCCGATTTCTCCTGATTCGGTATGTCGAAAACTTCTGATGTGTCCTTTTTGCTTTCTACTTTCATACTCTGTTCTTTGTAATTCGGTGTGTCGTGTGATGTTCCGATTTTTCCTGATTCGGTATATTGAATTTATTTGGAGTGTTGATTTTCAATTTTTTGTTCAGAATTTACAAACCCTTTTTCATACGGTATACGTTATAATTTGGTATGCCGTTTTTACATTTTATTGAAACAAATGAGTTCAATACACATTTTTATTATATTTTTCATGACACTCCCTTTTTGCCTTTTTCATTTGACCTTTGTGATAAATCACCTGTGTTTTTTAATACAATAATAATTCTCAAACCATTTCATTAGTTTATATTTACTTTTGTTATCATCAAAATCAATGTAAATTTGTCAATAGTATCTTCAACTATATTTGTTTTTTTTACTTTAGTACTCCCAACTATAAAATCATTCACTTTGGTACCTTTAACTTTTAATTCGTTTCATTTTAAAATAATTATGATAACACTATTACATTATGACATGGAATGACCGTTATATCCTTCTTATTTTCTTTCTCTTCTTCCTCTACTTTACTCTCTTTTTTTCCTCTTCCTTCTCTTCTGTACTAGCGTTTACGTGACGTCCGCCATCGTTGTCGTCTTCATCATGCCTGTCATTCTCGTTGTCCTCGCCTTTACCATCTTCCGCTCGAAGTAGACCATCACCATCGTTAACTTTGTCAAGCTCAATGGCTTCAAGGTTGGGTTCGACCTCACCAACCTCGGCATTACCTCAACGCCACTGTATTACTTGACATCTCCATCACGAACACTAACAGAATCGGGTTCAACTACCCTCAGCTTGTTGTTGTTGAAGGTGTCGAATAGCTTTCGGAAGGCTTGACCCACGGCCGATCTCCGTCTCCCCCCCATCCCTCCTCGATCGCTTCGTGTGGTGCTCATTTGCGAGTCGATAATGCTCAATGTTGGGAGTCGGAATGTCACCCATTCGAATGTGGCAATGGCAGTGGTGGTCTAACGGAGAAGAAGAGGGAGAAAGGTTTATTTCTATATACTTGAGGGATGTTTTCATCTATTTCTTTTAGTAAAACAATGTTTTCTAACAAAAACACTATAGTAACTAACTGTAATAGTTAAGGATACTAGAGTAAATGGTTTTATAGTTGAGGATATTGAAGTCAAAAATAAGTATAATTGAGAGTACTATTAAGAAAATTACTTTAGTTTTTATAACTTTAATATTTAATTTAAATGGTTATAGTACTTTCTCCTTTGTAATTGTGCAAATAGATTCTCCTTTTCACTTTATGCAGTCAAATCAATGGAACCGTGCATCGACCATTGGCTCAGGGCTATAGAAAAATCTGTCATTCATTGATAGTTTTTGGCATCAATTTTTCCCTCTTGTATTAAATTTTGGGACCTCGTAAATTATTTTTTTTTCTTCACTTCTACCTTCTCTGTAAGATACGCATCGTCACCCATCAGATTGTCAATCACTCATCACTGACCTTCTGCTTAATGAGGTCATTTTTATTGTAAATTTTCCTATTGTAGTGCCTTCAAATTAATGGAAACTTGTTTTTATTCCTGTCAGGCATGTCCAGTTTGCAACGAGGAGGTGTTTGGATCTTAGCGAGAAGGTTGACTTACTCAAAGCAGATGGATCATGTGATAGCGTATAGCTATGCCACGGGTTAAATAGAATAATGTGTCACTACCATATAATGCATTGTTGTCATTTAAAGTCGACGGGCTTGAATTTGCAAGTGTGGTTTGAAACAATCATCGAGCTTAGTATTCTGTAATGTAATAATTGTGAGATCCATTTATAAGCATACGATCGTGTCATTTCTTACAGTGGGTTTTTGATGTAGCAGTGACATGTAACAAAACAGAATTGGTTTTTCATTCTATTGTTAGATTGTAGAAGTTCGGTGTCAAAATTTTGTCGGTGTGATGACACAATATCTTAAGAGCGATGCTTGTGAAAGTGATAGCCGTGGGCTAGCTAGCGGGGAAAGGGAGAGAATATGATGTGCAAAGAAGGTTAAAACATTTGTACTCTTGATTCGTAAACAATTTTGCGTTAAACTCAGGACATGCGGTGACATGAGTAATTTCAAGTCATGTTAGAAAATGATGTCCTTAAAAAATAAATTGAATTTCAGAACAAAACTTAATTTTAGCTAAGCTTTCACTAAAAAATGTATGAATTTCTACACAAACGCATCAATAATTGTTGCTTCTTTTGTTTTTTTCCTTTGCATCCACAAACCAGATTAGTTTTTATGGATTAAACTTTTTATGTCGAATAAGCTATTTCAAACTAGCAATTAAAAAGCTGGTGCTGCCTCTTCGTTAGTTACGAAGTAGACATGAGAGACAGATCAAGTTATTCATAGACACAAAAGGAGTACTTATCTGAGCATGTGTGAAACTTTTCAAAATAGGCGCTCTTTTTGTTGACACACCCAGTACCAAATAGCATCATTGATGTTTACATTGCTTTCTCCTTATAAAAAAAAATTTTACATCGCCTTCTCATGCATGCATCTTTTGGAGATAGTACGGTACCAGATATTTTATTTACAACTTACGATTCTGTTCTTTCCTGCCACTCATCTGGCAATTACATGTGCTCACTAGCATAGAATATATTACACTCGAGGAAAAAAAAAAAAACCCACCGTTCCAGCTGGATGTGCCACTGCATGTCACTAGAACAGAAGACATGGCACCGTTCCAGCGATGCACAGCTCACACCACACCAGAACCATCCTATTGTGCCGAATATATAATTGTCACATCAACCTTATTTACTTCGACATAAGTACTAACTAGAAATAAACAGCACCAACCCTGCCCATATGATAGAGTGCAAATGGTTTATCTGCAGTGGATATTGACTGGTTTTTTTTGAAGACGTGCATGTACCAGATAAGGACCTGCGGAAACGCATTAACCAATCCACTTGTTTAAGCAAATGCAACACGTTTCTTTTATGGGGCTGAAGTTCCTGTTCACAGTTATTGTGTTGTAGGTATGTCATTTTTTTAAAATAAATACATGAAGAAAAGAATAATTATATAGATGTATTTATTAGATATTTATAAATATATCGTAAAAACTTCATTTGAATCAAATAACTATTAATTTTTGATTTAAAGGTTTTAATTGCTAAATTTTAATGATTAAATTTTAGATTAAAAATTAACAATGAATATAACTCAGATTAGGTTAAAACTTTAACACGTAGTAAATTATCTTATAGATTAACTAACCATATAATTAGATTTTACTTTAAAAAAAAGATTGCCTACAGGAAAAAAAAGCCCTTATAGTTACGTATAGGAACCTTTTAGCCTTCTTTTATTTGTTTTTCCATTTTAAAAATTGACTCTTAGCTAGGCCTGATAATGGATTGGATATGGACCTAAGATCTGTGAATTTAGATCCAAGAAGTTGAAGTCTGATCTAGAAAATAAGACTTAGGGGGGGTTTGTGCACCCAGAAAGTAAAGGAAAGGATTTCACAGGAATTCTATTTTCTGTTGACCACACAAAATAAAGGTGTTTGTGCACCAAACCAGAAATGATTTTAACCGAAACTGGATTCCTTTACTTTCCAGGGTATATAATAACCAAATCTACCAATTTCCCACCCCCCCTAGGTGGAATTTCAGCGGATTCGCTCCTCTCCCAAATCTATCCATTTCCTGTGCCCTATCCCACCGACGCAGCTCCAGTGCCACCTCTGTCCGATGCAGCGCCAGTGTCGTTCCCCCCGTCCGACGCAGCGTCGTTCCCCCTCGTCGACGCAGTGCCGTCCAACGCTATCCCACCGACGCAGCGCCAGTGCCACCTCTGTCCGACACAGTGCCAGTGCCACCTCTGTCCGACGCAGCGCCAGTGCCCCTCCGACGCAGCGTCGTTCCCCCTCGTCGACGCAGTGCCGTCCGACGCAGTGAGGCAGTGACAGGCTGCCAGAAATGGTAAGGCCTTCTTCCCCCCCTCTTCATGTTTTCCTTTTTTCTTCTTTGCTCGACACTCCATTTTGCTCCATCGTACAACCATGTTCATCTGGACTCTCGTTGCCGATGACCTAGTCGAAGGTGGTCAGAGGGCCAAGAGGCATAGTAGCTTCGTCGACAAGCCTGTGTCAGAGGGGCTGAAGAGGTGTCCTGGTAGGGTGCTGGCGGCACACTGGAGCTGGAGGCTTTGCAGTGGTT
>JAMKQA010008842.1:0-13038 GCA_024699735.1 Posidonia australis | reverse complement strand
TAGTATGCCTTGATAAATGATTTTTATATTCAGTACTTGAGTATATCAGATTTTCTTAAGTGATTATTTGTCAAATAATCAATAGACATTTGTTATCATCAAAATGTACTTAAGGATTTTTCCAATAGATTCCACATCCGTGGAAATCCAAAGGGGCAAACAACAATGATCGCTCGGTCAAAGTCAAGCAAGCTGGATTCTGCGCCCGAGGAAATCCAAAGGGGCAAACGACAATGACCGCCCGGTCAAAGTCAAGCAAGCTGGATTCCGCGCCCGCGGGAATCCAAAGGGGCAGATGTGTCTTATCTGCTCAGGATGAGATCCCGGAAAACAAAGTGATAACTCCAGGATTATTCCCCTGGTAGGAACTACAATATGTTGATTGTCGAGGTTGCGGTGCAGAGATTGGCACTCTTGTCGAGATGCATGCTCGGATCTCTTGTTTGCTGCGATTCCTCAAATTGCTTGCAAAGGTGAGGACTTGTGTGCAAATATCCACAACTTTTGGGCTTTACTGCAAATTACCCAACCAAACTACTTCTGATTGCTGTAAAGCGATGGTGCGGTGACATTTGAGGTTCTGCTGTATATCGACAAATGTCTACTCTGAAACAAACTTCCCGCGTCTTTTCGGGACTGATTTGCAATTTTTCCAAAATTCAGGGGGTTTTCTGCAAATTACCCCACATGGTGCATTTTGTGAGTCATGTGCTGGACACTACATATTTTGCACTTGATGCTTGAGCTGTTAGATGATAAGGGCTGGAACGCAATTGTCATGGTCATTTTGTGTTTTTGCCCTTTGACTTATTTCTCATGCGGGCCCCACTGGCCAACTGCCGTAACTACCAAAATTTCCCTCCTTGCTGGTTGGGACTGCCTGGCAGTGCAAAGAGTTGCATGCTGCAAATGCATTACATTTTTCTCAACGCAACATGCATAAGCCTTACGAAGGAAAAAATTATTTCCTTCCCTCCAACACAGACCCGCGCCTCTTCCTCTTCTTTATCTTCTTCTCTCTTCATGAGAAAGGGGTTGCGTCTTCCTCCTCCTTTCCTCTTGCAGCGGCGGCGCGTGAGGAGTGCGCTGAGGGAGTGCTCGTGGCTGGTGCGTGCGTGAGGCGTGTCAGCGTGGTGCGAGGTGCAGTGACGACAGGCGGCGGCGGCATGGATCAGACTCTCTTAGACTGGCTGGACCGCGGCTCGCCGGTGAGGGTAAGTTCCGATCCCTCTCCCTCTTCTTCTTTTTTTGTATGCCCTGATCTTCGTTGTGGGTGGCCGACAATTGGAGGTCCCTGACGGACCTGGAGTGGCAGTCTTGTTCCACGCGGGTTGCGGCGAGGGACTGGCATGCTCGAGCTGTAGTTGCGACGGCGGGCAGTAGTGGCTGGGGCTCCCGCAGGTTGGTGGCTCTCGGGCTGCGGGTGGCGATGGCTGGCCGTGGCAGTTGGGCTCCGGCGGACTGCTTTGCACGGTGGCTGCTGGATTTGGGAATGCAGGAATGCCAAGGGAAAGCACGGGCTGCTGGTGGCACTGATTGGCTACCGGCAATGCTCCGGCGGACTGCTCCGCACAGTGGGGGCTGATGAGTTGGCCATGGCGCTCACTGGTGTGGGTGGATATTGCCATATTGCTGTGTTTAATTTCTGATTTTACTGTCGATTGTTCTGCATTGAACTGCTGAATCTACTTGATAGCCTTCCCCTGATTCATAACTGTATGCTTGCATTTGCCTTTATATGCCACAGCCTTCATCAAAATGTCCTGTGCTCTGTTATTATGCCACATTTAATTTAGACGCCTTGCATCTTATCATGCATGTTGCTGCTGTTTGACTTTCTGCAGGATGATTGAGTTGCCGAGGCGGGAACCCCACAGTCTTCGGGGGACATGCCTTCTAGTTCTCGTTCCGGATGAGGAGGCAGTTCTTCGAGATCACAAGCCTCCGGTAGCTCGACGCCTGCTATCCCTGCCAAGGTAAGCTCAAACTAAATAGAAGAAGAATATTCAAATCTGGCATTTGCTGACAATTGCATTTTCAGGAATCTGGAAACTTCGAGGGGCGACTGTTGAGCGACCGTCATATCTGCGATAGCCTCGAGTTTGAGGTAATTTCTCTACTTTGAATTGCTTTCTGCCATCTATTTTTTGCTTTCTGCTTCTGACCCGGCTCTAAACATGTGCTTGATATTTCAGGAGGGGGATGCAAATCGAATCATGCCGTGCCACTAGGGACTGATGCTCGAGCATTTCCACCGTCTGTCGGAGTTTCTGTAGGACTTTCTCCATCATCAGTCTCCGTTTGGTGGTT
Organism: Posidonia australis; assembly: GCA_024699735.1. Classification (NCBI taxonomy): domain Eukaryota; kingdom Viridiplantae; phylum Streptophyta; class Magnoliopsida; order Alismatales; family Posidoniaceae; genus Posidonia; species Posidonia australis. The sequence goes on along the minus strand of JAMKQA010008842.1, from coordinate 10,728 downwards.
TGCTGTGCCTACCCATTATCCACGGCCACTACAACTTCTTCCAAGCCATGGTAGAAAGGTGGAGGTTCGAGACACACTCCTTCCAGTTTCCCTTTGGTGAGCTGACCATTCTGCCTGACCAGTGGGCTCTGTTGATGGGCCTTCCTTTTGGTGACGAGCCCATTATTGGCAAGACCACCCATGGCTTTCACCTCGCGCCTACACATCTTGGCTGTGTCCCTCCTAAGCCGCCTAGGGGGAAGCATATGATCACAGTGGGGTGGTTAAGGGAATGGGAGAAGTTCTGGCCCAACCCCGAGCTTGGCAGTGAGGAAACAGATTTTGTACTGAGGCATTTTCTACTGGAGCTGCTGGCCTTGATTTTCTGTGATTCGTCGGCCTTCTGTATCCATGCTGACTGGATTGCATATCTAACCAACCTGGAGCGCCTGGATCCTTATGACTGGGCTGGTGCTAGTTATACCTGGCAGGTCTGTGGGCTTGACAATGTGGTCATGCTTGGGCGCCGCTCTTATGTGGGGCTATACCCTCTACTGACTGTAAGTATTTGCTTTTGTTACTTTGCAGAATAAACTTTTATGCTTTACATTTGATAAACTTGCATGCTTGCATTCACAGTACTGGATCATGGAGCACATCACTAGGGGGCATTGCTTTGGTCGCCTGTGGGACGAACTTCTGCCCCTTCCCCGCAAGTGGGTCGAGCCTGACCATCAGGCTGCTGCTGGGGTGTTCAGCTATGAGTCCTACCGATATCTGTTGGACCTGGTAGAACTCGAGGATGTCAGTCTCATCTGCTTTTTAACTTTGCATGCCTGTTGTATTTTCATTGCTTACATTTTCTATTTCTGTAACAGGTCCACCTACGCCCATTTGCTCGGTATGATGGCTTCAATTGGGCTCCCTTGAACTCTGGCCGCGTTCTGAGGGATAAACAGGTAAGATTTTACTGCATGAAGAAGTCGGCCCTCTACCTCCCAGGGCGTGTGCGGCATCAGTTCTCTGATGTATTCTGCATTCCTGCCCCTCCTCCTACTGACATGGACCTCCCGGCCACGACTCGCTCGGTTGCTAGGTGCCGACATGCAGCTGTCGTGGCTTCTCAGGACAAGCACGTCCTTCGAGAAGTCAACTATAAAGACTACCTTGCTTGGTACCGGCATGTAGGGAAGCTGTACCTGTTCGAGGAGGCTGTGCAGGATAGCCAGCGTGGGATGTGGTATGCGTCCAACTGGGCTCAGGTATAGAATTTCCATTTCTGCTTTCCTTTTGCATGAACTATGATAATCTGATATTTGCTTTAATGCACAGGGCTTCGAGGAGCAATTTGGAGCCTTCTATGCTGACATCTGTCGAAAGCGGGTAAAATTCTCATTTTGCAAACTACCTTATTGAGTTATATCTGATACTTCTGCTATTTTGCAGGAACTGTGCTGGCGCAACATCATTAGGGTAAGCTTCCCTTTCTGGTATTGCTGCTGCTAAAATTCTAAAATTCTCATTCCTAACACAAGTTTGATTTTGCAGCAAGATTTCCCTACCGAGAGAGCAAATGTAGCCACCAGCGGGGACTTCACTATGGAGGCGTCTGAGGAGGAAGACTCAGAGGAGGAGTAGTTTTTATCTTGTAATTTTAACGGAGATTCTGTAATAACATTGTATTCTGTAACATTTTTGAAAATGTATAAGATATTCCCGAATTTTGCGATGTGCCCTTCAGGGTTTTTGTAAGTGCAGGTTGTATGCAAACAGGTATTCCATGCTGGGTTAAGCAAATGGCACCGATTTTGGCGAGGTAGACAATCTGAACTGATGCTGCTGAATTTCTGTCTTTCTGGGCTCCACTTATGTGCGCCGCCTTGGTGCGCCGCTTAGGTGCGGTAGTTTCCTGCACTATATAGGTGCGTCCCTAGAAATGGCGAATTTTGTTTCCTTTCCTGACGCAAATCCCTTCTACTTCCCTATAAAAATCTCATATTTTACGAGAAACGCCGCCGCCTCTCGTGAAGAAAAACACAGCAAACCTCTATTTTGATTCTACAACTCTGTTTCTCTGTGCACGGACGCATCATGGTATGGCTTACTACCATTTTTCCTGCTTTGCTTCATGCAGATTTTGTTATTTCCTCATAGCAGATATCTTTGCATGATCCTCTGTGCATAGCTAATACTCTACTGGATTTATCAAACTATTTCTGTTATCTTTGCTAGCCTTTATAGATTATGTGTTATATTATAAATTTTCTCTGCATCTATGTTATTCTGTAGATTTTCTTTCCTCAGGTTGACAGCAGAATTTTTTTTGCCTTGCTCTCTGTATTGCCACGGATTTTCCTTGCAATTCTTTTTCTGTATTGTAACAGGATGACAGATTTCTCTTCTACTTTACTTGGCATATTTTTCCTTAGTAGATTTTTTCCTGTATTTACTGCTGGCTTTTGCATTCTGTCTCTTATGAATAGGATTTTTCATATGTCTTTACACTTGATTTTTGCATGCAATATGCCGCTGAACTTTTTCTGCATCTCTTACTGCTATGGCTGATTATGGCTTGTATTTGCAGAGTTATGCAACCATGGAGACCCCGAAGTACTGCTCAGATGCTTTGCGTGGCTGGATCGACGCATTGACGCCTACTGATCGAGAACAACTAAAGACCTGGGGCATATCATCCTCCCTCCTCAGTATTGCCAAGGTAGAGGTTAATTGGCATCTGCTATGTGCCATGGCCCGTTTCTGGAAGCCAGCCTTGCATGTGTTCTACTTCGGGCAGGTGGAAATGACCATCACTTTGGAGGAGGTCAGGCGGATCTGTGGCTTGTCACCCTTTTTGTCTCCCTCTATGTTTTTCTGCCACAACAACTATGTCCACGTCGTGAGCCGTCTCACAGGCGTTTTCAAGGAAGAATGTGAGAAAAGCATCGTCTGTCGAGATGGTCCTAATCCCATGATATGCCTGGATTACTTTGATAGCATCATTGGTGCCCGCTCTACGAAGCCTCTGTGGCTCTTCTGCTTTGTGCTGCGCTTCCTCGGGTAGCTGATTTTCTATAATGGTCGGACAACTGTGGCTATTGACGTGGCCGAGATAGCCTGGGCAGTGGTGGTTTGTCAAATCGACCTGGCTCCGATTCTGCTTGCTGAAACATTTTTAGGCTTGGACCGAGCATCGAGGCGATCTCGCCACTTCTATGGATGTGGCGCCTTGGTGCAGGTAAGCAGATCATCTGACCATTAATAATATTTTGCTGTGCTATAATTAATCATAGTTCCCCTTTGTCCAGGTCAGGTCTGCTGCTCACATGGGGATGAAGATTCTGCGCCCCTGGCCTTGCGTCTTTGAGGCCTACAGCCGCACCCATCACTCGAGATCTCTTCCGGGGGTGCATGAGTTGTGTGACAAGCTGCGGAATCTCGATGCGGATTCTGTGACATGGTGCATCATATCCTCTGCATCACAGAACTTCACTGCCTTTTTCAACACCACGAACATGCGACTCGTGGTCTTCCGTGGATTTTCTGGTGGCATGGAGTACCATCCCGTCTGGGTTCAATCAGTTCGGCATCTGCCAAGACTCCATAGAACAAAGCCCCTGTCCAGATAGACTGAAAAAGCATATAGCGGGTTCCTTCGCATCCACTACTGAGTTGGCCCAACGGATGAGTGCTGGCATTAAGTCTTCTATTCTTGCCTTCGTCAAAGGCTCAGGCTTCACAGCTAGGTATGAGGCGAAGATTAGAGAGACGTGGCCCCTGAGCGAGGATCCGCCTAGTGGCAGCGATAGCATGGAGGCTAGCAGTTCAAAGAGGCCTCGAATTGATTATTGATATTTGTACTCCCGATAGGACATAATAACATTGATATTGCTTTGCATTGCTTACTGATTATTGCAAGTTCATGTCTGCTAACCAGGATCAATATGTTTTTGATTTCAAACTCCTCCGTTTAAAAGAAATGACTATCATACCCCTGGCTGAATGCCTGCTTGCTCAAACCACGACCCATAAGGTAGCTGACATGCCCCTGGTCGTAATATGAGCAAAAATGCCTTGCAAAGTGAATGCAATCTGTGCTTTGACTAAACAATGCGTCTTAGCTAAATGCTTATACGACTCATAAGGCAGCCGACATGCCCCTGGTCGAAATGTGATTAAGATGCCTTGCAATGATGCTTAAAAAATGCTCCTAGCTAAATGCTAACACGACTCATAAAGCAGCTGACATGCCCCTGGTCAAAATGCAAAAAAATGCTTTACAAAACAAATAATGCTGTGCAAATGCAAAGAAATGGCTAATTAATACATTGGTGCCCTCAACGCTGAGGAAGCTTGTTTTGCCTGCGATAGGAGGTGACACTGTCCTCGACTCATGTGACACTAACCTAGGCACTTAGGTTATTAGTGGCTCTCCTTTAGATTTATGGGCTTCATGCCAAATGCTTAGGATCCTATACCTACATTTTTTAGGATTCATTTTTCTTTTCCCCCTCATAGGCATGCCAACAGACCCTACTCCTGCTTGAAGGTAATAAACACTTATGCTGAAGAGGGTGGCTGCTACTTCTGTTGTGCTGAAGGAGTGGCTAGTCCCTTTGATCATTTGGGCATAGTAAGTGCGTGCTTCTACTCCTCTCCAAGCTAAAAGGTAGGAGTAAGGTTGTTCACATGCCACTCTCGGTGGAGCTCAGCTTCTGTCTGCTACTTCTGTCTCCTTATTTTTTTGCTCCTAGGTCTTGTGTATTTTTTTACTGCTCACTCTCTTTCTAAACCTAACATTTTAACTCCCTCACGAGATATAGGTCCCATGGGAATTTGTACATTTAGCCCACTCCTCTGAAATCTCTCCCTCACATCCTAAGCTCTTAGGGTAATGGCACATGAGGAGGACTTGACACATCCAGCAAGTAGGCTCCCAATTTTCCTCATTGGCAATGATGATGCTATGCAAAAAAGAAGAAAGAAAACAAGAATGCAAAGAGTTATTTATGCTGTGCAATGATGCATGAGTCAGGGTGCTAGGCATTGGGATCAGCTAAAAGTCATTGATAGTACTTCTTTAAATAGGAGGCGTTGACGGGCTCTAATTGCTCTGTGTGGTCCATGCCCTCAAGAATGACTACACCCCCTGACAGGGCCTCCTTTTCAAATGCCGGGCCGGATGTCCACTGAGAAGACCTCCTCTGACTCTGCGCCATGATGGCGCTTGAGGACTGTCACAGTGACCTTTGTTGTGCCGACATTGCAATGCTGCTTGTGCTACCCCATCTATATGATCTGAGGAGCTAAATGTTTTTGCCTCCAATGTGGATGCCTTTTTATTCTGATTTCTGCTAACTGTACAAAACCCTGTTTTTTGGCGGCTGCTCTGCTGCTGCTCGGTGGGGCGGCCATCTGTCCCACTCGTGCTTGCTTCATTTTGATCCTCACCCTCGAGGTGAGGCCTATACTACAATACCAACTTGACCCGCCTCCCGGCTGATAGGAGATTGACTCCACTGGTCTAGTATCTTTCTCGTTTGTTTCTTGCAAGACCATGATTGAAGCCTGGTCCTGGGGTGGTATTGGTGAATCTGCTGGTGATGCTGTGGCAACCGCTTTGCCCTTCCTTCTGCGGTTACGCTCTGCTATATCCTCTTCAAGCATGTCTAGCTGCTCCTGAAATAACAAATTCAGATCCCCGATATCGTCATCTGAACCTGTCTCTTGGACCGGAACCTGAGCTACTGATTGCTCTGCTTGCTCTCTGCTCTGCTGTTTCGGCTGGCTGTAATCTTGATACGAATCCTCTTGGCAGACCCAGGTTGATGACGCTGATACTGTGTTGGAACTACGGTTCGGATCCATAATGCTTGCGCTGATAAAGTTGGATAAATCTCGTGGAATAACAATTCTGGAAGACTTACCCCGGCACTACGATCGCTTCTGACTGCCTTGTTCGTAACCCAAACCGTCTTTCCTTATCCACTCTTTGATTTCGATCGGCTCGGCGATTCCCTCACTGTAAAGCCCGAGAGGTGATCCTTTCTCATATCCCCATTTGCAACACAGGTTTTCGATCATCAAGTGGAGTTGCCAGAGGTGACCAAATGGTCAGGAAGCTCTGACGGAGGAATAAAATTAACCGGTTCAAACCGTTTGACCAGGAAGAGAACATCAGTTGGCTTAGAATCAAAATGAATAGTTTGTGGGGTTAGAGCTGAGACAGACTCAACCTTCTCCATATCTTCTTCCAGGACAACAACGTCGTTGTCATCCCAACAGAATTTAATCATGTGATGGAGGGTTGAAGGAATAATTTGATGCTTGTGAAGCCAAGGGCGTCCAAGCAAGAGGTTAAAAGAAGGTTCAATGTCAACGATGTAGAACTCCACGTCGAAGCGGGTAGGGCCAATGGTTAGGGGAATAATAAGGATCCCAAGCACATCGTGATGCGTATTATCAAAAGCTGTCATCCCTTTCACAGCTAGTATAACATCCTCGGCCATGCATCTGAGTGCTTTTACTATGCGCAAGGGGCAGACATTATGGCCTGCTCCATTGTCCACCAGCGTGAGGGGGATGCGAAACCTCTGATATTGCACGGTGATGAACAAGGGGGAATTGTGGTTGGTGCCAAAAGGAGGCAACTCCTGGCTGGAGAAGGAGATGACCTGAGGTGCAGCGATCATTCCTACCATGTTTTCTAGGGTAGTAGGCTCTATAGACTGGGATACACGGGCTGCCTGAAAGACCCTAAGAAAAGCTTCCCTATGCTCGGCCGACGTATGGATAAGATCCCAAATGGAAATGCCGGCTCGAACCTTCTTCAACTAAGCGGTGATGCCAGCTGAAGGTTGGCTGCTAGTGCTGGGGTAGGATGGTGCTACTCTAAGCCTAGGTTGCTGAGGAGAATATGCCTGAGACTGGGCAGGGGTCACTGCTATAGGTGCTGTGGCCTAGATGACTAGGCCCACTGGCTAGGGACCTGAGTTAAGGGGATGTTAAGCCTGGTGGCTGCGGGTTTGTATACTCTACCCAATCGTGTCAGCTCCGCACACATTCCTATGGCATAGTTATGAGGAACATGATGCATGTCGTGGGTCAGAGTAACATCAACTGGGGGACGGGCTGCTAACTGTACAAGTGGGGCTGAAGGATTAGGGTGAGCAGGGGTATCAACCTGGACGTGCTGGTAGGACTGGTGAGGTTACTGGTGGATCCGAGGGCATGCTGGCTGTGCTGGTCTGGATTGGGGCCAGGCTGCTAAATAAACTGGAGCTGAAGGCTGGGTATGAGCTACAGGTGGCACCTCAGCATTCTCCGACTCGACAGTAGGACGGATCACAAAAATAGATTACTCAACGTTATCGAGGAAGGAACGATACAAATGATGGGGAAAAGGAGAAGATACATCATGAATCAAGGTGGTTGGACACATGGCGGATGAAACTGACCCGGAAGGAGAAGAAGAAACAAAATTAACTCCCGAGGGACCTGGCGCTCCTGGAGGCGGATGCTGCGGCAAAGGCTGACTAACTATGCTAGGGTGTGCTGGCTGTGCCTGCTGTGCTGCTAGGGATTGTGCTGGGGTGGCTTCCTGGGTGTCAATCACAATGACCTTCTGGTCAATCAAATCCTGGATAGCGTCCCTGAGTGTGAAACAATTGTCCATCGTGTGGCCAGCCACGTGATGGAAATTGCAGAATGCATTGGCATTGTACTAGGATGGCAGTGGATTAGGCGGAGGGCATACCTCTGACAACCTTAGCAAAGATGCGACCTTGGGGATCACCATGCTCAATGGCTCCACTAAAGGGGTATAGAGGTGCCGATCACGGCGTTGTCGCTTAGGCTATGGATGTGCCAACGATGGGCGCGTCCTAGCCGGTGGGTTAGGATACACAGGTGTGGCAGTGGGGGTAATGTGTGATGCATGTTGTGCCCTAGGTGTAGGTGTGGGTGCATAAACTTCTTTGTGCTATGAGGGCGGGCGGACATCTGTTGGAGCAGCAGGGGATCTAATGTAGGAGACAGAGTTCTTGGGCGAATCCCGTCTCTTGGGTGGATTGGTGTTGGGGTTGCTATTGCTGCTGCTAGGACCACAATGTGAGGTAGTGGCCTAGTTGGCAAATGCAGAGAGTGTTGGAAAACTACCGCTGCACTGCAAACTCTCAACACGGGCGCCCGCCCGAAGCAGTGCAGTGAAAGTGGTGATAGGCTGAATGCTAAGCAGAGCCCCGACCGCTGGCTGTGCTCCTCAGATCACGATCTCAATAGACTCCTCGTCCGAGGGTTTATCTTTGACCTGCGAGGCTAAGGACCGCCAACGTCCAAGATACTCTCTGAATGCCTCTTGGGGTCTCTGCCTAAGAGCGACTAGGTCCTCCCGCTTGGGGGCTAAGTCGTGGTTAAAGGAATATTGTTCCAGGAACGCCTGCATAAGGTCATCCCAAGTCCTGATGGTGGCCATGTTGATGGAAGTGAACCACTTCAACGCGGGCCCCGTGAGACTCTTCTGGAACAAGCGGATCAACAACCTTTCATCAGCCTGGAGCTGAGCGAGCTCTCCGCAATAGGCTTTGAGGTGGGCAATGGGGCAGCCCCTACCATTGTATTTCTCAAATTCCGGTATATGAAAATTCAGGGGGAGAGTTGCCTCTAGGAAATAGCAGAGGTTCCGGAATTGGTAGGACTGGTGGTCCCCACCTTGCACTTGCCGGAGAGTGTGCTCCAAATCGTTTACTCTTGTGAGGATAGCATATGGAGCTACTGCAGCTGTGGATTGTGCAGTAGAGGCGGGTGTCGCATCCATTGTATGGGTCGCCCTTAATGGCTCCTCTAGATCCACCATTCCACCGTCTGATGCTACGGCAGGATGGCCAATGTACCCGTGCATAGGTGCAGTGTGCTATGGGAGGAAGGATGAACCTTGTGTATGATAAAAGGGTGATGGAAAAGTAGGGGGTGGTTCAACTAGTGGTGCAGAGTGTGGGAGCAAGAGTTGTTGAACTGGGATGGTATCAACACTCACGAATGGTAATGCTCCTGCCGGCCTAGGAGGCTGGCCACCAGATAAAAGGGAGAGTTGCCTCTGGGAAATAATAGAGGTCCCAGAATTGGTAGGACTGGCGGTCCCCACCTTGCACTTGTCGGAGAGTACGTTCCAGATCGTTTACTCCCATGCAGAGAGCATCTAGAGCTACTGCAGTTATGGACTGTGCAATAGAGGCGGGTGCTGCGTACACTGTATGGGTCGCCCTTAAGGGCTCCTCTGAATCCACCATTCCACCATCTGGTGCTACGGCAGGATGGCCAATGTACCCGTGCATGGGCGCAGTGTGCTGTGGGATGAAGGATGAGCCTTGTGTGTGGTACAAGGGTGAAGGAAAAGCAGGGGGTGGTGCAACTAGTGGTGCAAAATGTGGGAGCAAGAGTTGTTGGACCGGGATTGTATCAACACTCACAGATGGTAATGCTCCCGCCGGCCTAGGGGGCTGGCCACCAGATAGGAGGGATGCATGCTGAGGTGGGTGCTATGCTGGTGTAACAGAGGATAATGCCGACACCCCTATTGCCGGAGAGACAAGGGATGGCGACGGCTGTGGTGGGAGTGCAGCAGGTGCAAACTGTGGTCCTAAGGCCGATTGCACAGGCAACTCGGGAGCAGGGAAAGACAAAGCTGGAAGGGCTGGAGACCAGTGCTAATCTTTGCAGCTGCTGGGCAAGGGCCGACATCTGTTGCAGCTGCGCGGTTGCTGGATCGTCGTTGGTGGCTCCGACAAAAGGAGGCAAGACAGAGGCAGAAGCAGAAGGCTGAGATCCCAGTTGTCCAAACTGGGGGGTAGCTACTACTGATACAGCCGCACTAGGAGGAGGGCTAAGCACATAGCCCTGGGGAGAGACAGGCTCGACTGCTGTGGCCCCGACAGCAGGGGAAGACCAGGCAGGTGATCTCAAAGGCGGGTTTGCCACGGGAACATGGAAATGAGGTGGTGGAGGTCCTCCAGAAGCTAAGGCAAAAGTGGAGGCCGCAGAAATGACTGGAACATACACATAGGAAGAGTGTCCCGAGACAGGGACCTCCTCCTGGACAGCAGGGGAAAGGGACTCGCCAGCATGCTGGGCCATCGTGGATCGCGAGCAAGTGAGGATTGGACTGCGGCTTGGATGAACAGGACGAACCCTAGGACGAGCTATCATCGGAAGTGACGAATAACTCAGGAGATGTGATTGACAATAAGGTCACAAACAGAGTTAGTGAAAGGAAAGATCTCAAGCTCAGGCAAAGGAAACTCATAGACCAAAACTCCTATGCACAAAACACAAACAAATTAGCAAGATGCAATGATTATGGTGGTATGCAATGCGAATCAATGCTTCTAGTATGCACTCTCTCACCAACTAGGGGTGTCCTACCAAGCTGTCTACTCCGGTTCACACACTAGGGTGAATAGGACTCCGACTCAAGGTTAGAAATAATAAGGTCCCCGTTCTAAATCCAAGCCAAAGCATATGCAGTGAACGAGTGGTGCTTTCGGAGCCTTGACCTCTGCCAAAGCAGTAGGCTGTGCCGCTTTACTAACACCGACCTGACCCCAGTTAAGGGGGAACAAGCCTGATTTTTCATCCTACGCCAAAGCCATTAGGATGAACCACCGGAACATGTCCTTCACAGACTGTATAGGTAAGCCTAGAGAGGAGAGGATGCATGCCCTATATGATGTATGCAAAGTATGCTTTAAGTTTTTT
>JAMKQA010008841.1:0-14163 GCA_024699735.1 Posidonia australis | reverse complement strand
TGTTTGTATTTTGAACTTTTAATGTAGATCTACATCTTAGATCTATCATAATAATAATTAGACCTAACTTAATAAAACATAGATTTTAGGTTTTTCCATGTTTTTTTTTTGTATTTTGATGTTAATAACTTGTTATTACATAGATTTAACCTAATAATACATACATCTTAGGCTTTGTTATATTTTTTTGTGTTTTGATGTTAATATCTTGATATTACATAGATCTAATTTAATAATACATAGGTCTTAGGGTTTTTTTTGTGTTTTGATGTTAATAATTTGATATTACATAGATCTAACCTAATAACTCTATAAAATCATTAAAAAGCAGTAAAATTCATAATTAAATAAAAAATAGTAAAATGTTAAGCATATATGAGGTAACTTTTATAAGCACTTTTGTTTTTAAACATTTATTAATCATTTTTACGTATTATTTATGCTTCAAGATATTTGTATGAAGTTCATCCAATGTATTTAAATGCAATACATATTGAAGAAGTTGATCTAAGTAGTCTAAGATGTAGATTATTACTTACTTCAGCTTATTCTAAAGTTTGAAATCAAAATTCAAAGTTTTTTATCCATTTCCATGGACTTCTGTAAATTTACTACGTTTCCATCGACATTTCCACCGATGTCCGATATGTTTTTTATTTTTTTTGGACCGAAGTCCGACACGAAATCGATGTTTAATTCTATGTACCCAAGAAGTATTTTAGCCTACCCCAGTCCTTTATCACAAAATACTTCTACAAATAATCCTTCGTTCTTTGAATATTTATAGCATCATTACCTATTACAAGAATATCATCTACATACACAGCTAAAATCACACAATCACTCTTCGTCTGTCTGTAGAAAACCAAATGATCCACAACACAATGTTGAAAACCATAAGTAGCAACAATACTGCTGAATTTCTCAAACTAGGCTCGTGAACTTTGTTTTAGACCATAAATTATTTTCCTGAGAAGACATATTTGATTCTCTTTCTAAGTAACATACCTAAGAGATTGCTTCTTATGTACTTGCTTTGCAAAATTACCATACAGAAAGTATTTTTCACATCTAGCTAACAGAACTCCCAAGATCTGTTAATAGTAATGGATAAAATAATTCTGATAGAATTCAACCAAGCAACTGGAGAGAATGTTTCAGAGTAATCAATGCCATACTCTTGTGTGAATCCTCGTGCTATCAGGCGTACTTTGTACCTATCCACCATACCATTATGTTTGTATTTAATAATAAACACCTATTTGAAAGTAACCACATTTATTCCTTATGATCTAGGAATCAATGTCCACGTCCTCTGGGACACGAGAGCCTGCATTTCTTCATCCACAGTTGACTTCCACTATGGTAGTAATATTACTTCTTGGTAGCTCCTAGGAATTGACTCAGAAGTAATAGACAAAGCAAATGTATAGAAAATAGAATGAAGGCAATCATAGCTAACAAAATAGGAAATGAGATGTGTTATGGAGACTCGTGTACCTTTCCAAATGGTAATAAGTAAATGAAGGTTTGAGGGTGGCAAACCTGTAGATAGTGAAGAAGTAGTGATTGTGGGATGACATGGTCGTCGTTAGTATACCTGTAAAGTACCAGATACCTCCTTTCCTGTCTTATGTGCATCATTAACATAAGTATCCCCAGACTCAATAATATAAGGTAAAGACATACTTTCAAACAATGACGGGACAGTATCAAAAAATTACTGATTTTCAAAAAATATAACATCAACAAAAATAATGTATTTCCTAGAAGCAGGAATGTCGCAACGATAACCTCATTGAATACGAGAGTATCTTAGGAAAACACAAAGAATAGACCTTCGAGCAAGTTTATCTAGGTTTAGTGTCAAATCCTGAACATAAGTAACACAACCAAATACCCTAGGAGGGAGTAGAAAAATATCTACATCAGAACATAACCTCCTCAGTAAAATCTCCCCCCAAGTGAGATGGATGGCATACGATTGATGAGTTATGCAGTTGTCAGAACCGCACCGGACCATAGATACTTGGGAACATACATGTCAAGCACGAGTGACTGGACAACATCCAAGTATATGACGATGTTTGCGTTCGACCACACCATTTTGTTGAGATATATGTACGTATGATGTTTGCTGTATAACACCAAGAGATTCACAATAATAACGAAGATTTGCTTGAGTAAATTCTAAGGCATTATCAGTGTGAAGAATTTTAAGACAAACAGAATATTGATTCATTATTTCCATGAAATTTTTTTTGATAACATCAAGAACATTGACTCTATCTTTCAACAAGTACACCTATGACATATGTGAAAAGTCATCAATAAAGACAATATAGTATCTATAACCAGACACAGAAGTTATTCTAGTTGGACCCCATACATCACAATGAACCAAATAAAAAAACTCTTACTACGAACCAAACAGAGACTAGGAAAGGTAGCACGATGGTGCTTACCTAACTCACAAACTCATATTGAAAAGGCGAAATAGATAACCAAGGAAGAGCCTACTGTAGTTTCTGATGAAACAGATGACCCAATCGACGATGCCATATGAGACATGGTTTTACTGTAGAAGCCAACGATGCAAGACCTCGACGTATCCCATCTTTGACAAGCAGGTAGACTCCTTGACCTTTCTTATATCCCAAACCAATCCTCTTTCCCATCTGCAGGTCCTTAAAGGTACAGTAAAAGGATATATTACCAAACATCTTAATTATTTTGTAACCTTCTTTCCCATCTGTAGGTCTTGAAAGGTTCAGTGAAAGGGAAAGAAGGTTACAAAATAATTAAGATGTTTGGTAATATAGCTAATCGATTAAAGGTTAACTGGAAATTCAAATACATAAAGGACTTTGTTTAATATTAACTGAGATGTAGTACGAATAGTGTCTTGTCCAAAAACACGACAGGTCCAACCATCTTCAATAGAAAGTGACCTAATGTTTGGTAACTGGAATATACGAGAATAAAGGTCATGACTATCTATCATGTGGGAGGATGCCCTTGAATCAATGATCCAAAAACTATGCTTAGAGGCTACCTGAAGTGGAAGTAGTGACATGTGAGCCCATGGCAGTAAAAGACAAGATCTTTCTAAACTGAAGAAATTGAGTGTACTCCTCCTAAGAAAGCGTCACTGGTGATTTACTAGTAGTAGGGGCAGCTGCAGATGTACTTTGTACCTCTGTGGAAACCTGTGTCCAGTCTGACTTCTCAAATTTCTCCTAGCAATGATATGATCTATGGTTAATGCGACCACAATGCTCACATAGAGTACGACTTTTACCATTTGTTCGTCCTCGTCCTCCTCCTCTACCAGAGCCACGACAATGATCACCAGTAGCAGCCATGGCAGAGTGATCTAAGGTAGACGTGGATACACCAGTAGATACACAGAGAACCCTAACAAACGTACTTTTCAAACTAGGAGTAGAATCAACACCAAGAATTTGATCCCTAATCTGAGATGAGAGATCCAAAGTCAATCCAAAAAGATAGGCAGCAACTGCAAGCTCCTCATGATACCGACGCATCATAGCAATGTCAAATGTAAAACGCTCATACAGATCAAGTTCATCCAGAAGAGCCTGAAGTGAACCAAAGTGAACCTGCATTGAGTTGTCTCCCATTTTCAGTGAAAAAATCTGCTCATATATCTCAAAAACCTGAGAAATATTCTTGTCATAGCCATACATCTACTTCAAGGTATCCCAGATCTTCTTTGTAGATCTCAGAATAAGGACACTTCGAGCCATTGTGGGTTCAATGCTATTGACCAACTAGGAAACAATAGCAGAGTCATCTGCAAATCAGTCATCATATGTGTTGTCCTTTACATCAGGAGGAGGTTGAGTCAAGTGTCTGAGTTTGCGGTGAGTAGCTAAGAATGTTTCAAAACTCTGTGCCCATAATAAATAGTTCTTCCCATTGAGTTTTTCAGAGTACCACTTAAATTCTTGATCAAAGATTCACTGGAGGCCATGCTGAATAATACAATTCAGATCTGAAACTCAATGTTATTTAGGTGCAAAGATGTAGAGATACACTAGAAACCTCCAAGAAATAGTTACCCAGGTGGACAACAAGAACCACCCTTAGTATTGGTAGAAGAACGTAGTCACCACTCTTTTCATGAGCAATTCAGTAGTAGTAGTAGCCACAGGAACGCCTGCTGGTGTTAGTAGGAGAGGATTTCCACACTTTTCTCACATGTATATGGGCATGGGAGATGGAGGAGGATTCGTCGGTGACGGAGAAGGGGCAGAATGCCCCTTACCACCGCCAGACAGGCTTGAAAAGGGCCTGTCGACAGACATCAAGGCCTAAAAAGGCTTGTCACCTGCGAGAAAGGCCGCTGGATATCTGATCTATGGTAGGAGACACTAGAGGAGGACTGAGCACAGCCGCACGACACCAAAAGAGGGCCTAGAGGACGGAAGGCCCGCCTAGAGCTTTTGTCGACGTCAACTGGAGCTTTTGACGGTGAAGGAGTCGTCAGACCCTACAGGTGCCTGAGAAGGGCCTAGAGGCCCCTATCGACGCTAGAAAGCCTGCCTGAGGCGTCTGCAGGGGCTTCCAGCAAGTCTACGGGGGTTTCCGACGTTAAGGAGAGGTCGTCGAAAGTGTGTCGGCGCCTGAGGTGGCCGGAAATGAGGCTACTAATGCTGAAGAGGATGAAGGAGGTGGTTGGAGTCTAGGGTTTCAACCTAAGCTCTGGTACTATGTTAGATTAGGAGAGAATAATCATATGTATTGCCATTAGGTCAAGGTTTACGTATAAATAGGATAAGATGTAAATGGATATATAACTGGATATCCTAATACCCTATTGTGACCATGCCGGTAGAACCCTACACGACTCTCCAAGGTGCGTGGAAACACTCAAGGAGTCCTGATATAGTTACGGTGAAGATGGTGAATCCGGAGAAAAAGACTAGACTCGGAAACACCAAGGAAAGATAAGAAAAGGATAAGGAAAAGGAGTCGCCACCTAGTCTTTTAATAGAAAGATGAGGAAAACCAAACACAAAGGAAGACATTTAAAGAAATCAAAGCGAAGAAAACATATGCATGCATCGTACCTAATGGATGCAACACTTGGCCATTGTAGGCCAGAAAAATGATAAAGATTCTTGTTACACATGCGGAAGGTGTTAGGCACCCCCATACGTCCGAAGAAATCGATCTTTTTAGATTTCCAGCTTGTTAATGATTTATTGTGTGTGCACTTGCCTACTCTGAATGCACATGCCTAAAATGAATGCGAAAACATGTCAAATCAAAGAAATGAATAAAAGGGAACAAAATAATAAGAAAAGTAATCTGAGGGACAATGTAGGCATTGTAAATGCCACTTTACTGTACGCCTTTAGACGATGAGAAAAATCGTGAAAATCGAAAATATTTGGAAAGCATTTCGCAAAACAGCAGAAACTTAAGAAATCCGGGAAAATCAAATGGGAGAAAATAATCCTCATTCGGGTCAATGTCGGCATTATCAAGTCTGTTAATGTACGCCAACGGACGATGAAAATCAAAATCGTGAAAGTAGGAAGAAATCCAGGAAACAATGTGAAAACCAAGTTTGAAATGAATTGGCAATACGTGCATGATGCAAAAAAGAAGGTATGAGGATATATGCATGAAAAAGGGTAGCAAAATGTACAAAAAGAAAGCATGTGTGAAATCTGTAAATTCCAGGGACCTCTGTGCAAAAATCACATATCCTGAATAAAGACTGAGATTCATGAGCTAAATTAGCAAAAAGCTTAGGAAACACAATTTATATAATTTTGAAGAAGTTGAGGGTTAAATGTGCAAAACTGTGCATTTTTTATCAAAATCAGGATTCTTAGGGTCCAATCTGCAATTTTGTCAGTAAAACATGTGGTTAATGCAATTCTAAAGAAATTCAGGGTCAAAAGTGCAAAATAATGTATTCATGGTTGAAAACATGAATCTTCAGGGACTGATATGTAAATTTACCCTAAAAAACATGCATTCAGTGTGAAATCAGTGAAGTTTAGGGTTTAAAATGCAATTTTGAACACATTTGAGTAAACATTTAAATCTCCAAGGTTTAATTTACAATTGTGCCAGAAAATTATGCATTCAGAACAATTTTAATGAAATTCAAGATTTTCTGTGCAAATTATAGATTCAAAATGAATGAAAAGTAAATCAGAGGGTTTTATGTCAAATATTAAAGTCTGGAAAACATTAACAAAAAAGGTCGAGAGTCACACTATAATTTCACAAAACAATGCATTATTAAAATGGTTAAAAACTAATGTAGGGACCTGAAAGCAAAATAAAAAGACCTAATTGCAAGAAAATAAAAGAAAAAAGAAGTTTTTTAAAAGAAACTTTTATTTTTTTAAAGAAAGAACGACGACCGTCAGCAACGAAACCTCGCTGTCGACACCCATCTAGGACACCTTTTCGGGCCTCCCCGATGCTTGATCTGGCATCCAAATCCATTGTGAGCAAGAGGGAAGGATGAGAGGAAAATCCAACGACTTGGATCTGGCAACAAGCAGTCCTAGTCTTTTCCCCACCTCACTCGTCGACGTCGCGACACCAGTGACGACGACGGGGAAGAAAGGGTTACTGGAAGCTGAGGTGTGGCAGTTCTGGACTTCTGGAGGCTTGATGGTGCAGAGAGGAACATTTCCCATCACTCAAAGACAAAAACAGTGTCGCTTTTCCTCCTCCCAATCGAGCTCTGGTTCAACTCCGACGACGGCGACTGCGGAGGTCATTCAGGGCTTGAATCGGGGTTCTAGAAGCTCTGGTGTGCAGAGGGAGAGCAAGGGTAGGTTTTCTGATGCTCGGAGAGGTGTTGCGAGGCGGGAGGCGCCCGATCGAAACTCACTGTCCACCTTCTTCTTCGACGACGGTAAAGGCGTGTCCGACGAGCTTCTCATGGAGGCTTTTAGAGGAGATGTCGGTGGAGAAGCAAGAGAGGGTCCATCCTAATCGAACCACACCCACCAGGGCACGAATCACACACTGGATTCGTGCCCCCACCTCCTCTACCGGAGAATCGCGTCCGACGACCCAAAAATCCATTGATTTCGACCAAAGCAGCTACTTAGCCCTATTGGAATCGATTGGAGAAGGTAGAGGAGGTCCTAAGAGACTGAAATTGAATGGAATTGGACAGGGATCGGGGCTTACCTGAACTGACAGTGAAGGAGGTCATCGGAGACCGTCGGAGTTCGCTAGAACTGGCCTGAACCTTGATTTTTTCTTCTCTCTGATCTGAGACTCTTCTTCTTACTCTGGTTGGAAGAAAACTCTTTGGTTGCTCTCCTTTCAAAATTTTTAAGTTTTTTCTCTCCTTTTTTTTCCTCTTTTCTTTTGCAAATGGGAGGGTATTTATAGGCTTGCAATGGCTAGGTAGTTTGTTATGGGTTGTTATGGTTAGTTAGAGGTTGTTAATGTAGAATGGGAAGTGGTTAGGGTTGTTATGGTGAAGTAGGAAGTAGTTAGGATTGTTATGGTAGAGTGGGAAGTAGTTAAGGTTGTTATGGTAGAGTGGGAAGTGATCAGTGTTGTTATGGTGGAGTGGGAAGTAGTTAGGATTGTTATGGTAGAGTAAGAAGTGGTTAAGGTTGTTATGGATTAAGGTTTAAAGTTAGGTTTAGGGTTTTAGGCTAGGGTTTGCTAAGCCTATGGTTTTAGACTAGGGTTTAGGCTAACCTAGGGTTTTGGATTTAGGGTTAGATCTAGGGTTTTAGCTAGGTCTAGGGTTTAAGACTAGGTTTAGGGTTTTAGGCTAGGGTTTGCTAAGCCTATGGTTTTAGACTAAGGTTTAGCTAGCCTAGGGTTTTGGATTTAGAGTTAAGTCTAGAGTTTTGGTTAGGTCTAGGATTTAGGTTTAGGGTCCAATTACAAGTATATGGGATGTCTACACCTATTATCCTATTATGCTACCTATTATACAATACTCTCATAGACTCAACACTTACAGGTAGGACGCATTTAAAAGTGTAGTCTCAAAATATGCACACGAAAACTATGATCAGTATGCACATGTATTCTCAAAAGAAATGATCAATGTACATATGCACAGAAACACGCATTCTTTTTATTAAGCAAGGACGTAGCTCATTTAAAGAAACATGGGTAATTCTATACCATTCTAGCTACACCATATGAGCATAAGAAAAGATCCACGCTCAGGTAATTCCAGAAAGCTTTATATACTTTGTTAAACATTTTTTTGAAGCTTTAGTAACTTGTTAGACATTGTTTTAGCAGCATTTATATATACCATTTCGAGTATCCATAATATAAAAAACAATTTATGTGGCAGATACTTTCAGAATCAGATAGATTTATTTAGCAGCTTTTTACTTCTAGATACTTCAATAATAACATCAACGAGGTACTTAGATATGGACAATTGAGAATCTAGCAAATAACTGCTTGCAATTTCAACGCTATGGTAGCCATTTACAGATTAATTAAGTTTGCAAGAGCTTTAATCTTCGCTTATATGTTGTTCTTGTTAAAGCTTACAAACTAACATAAGAATAAGAACATAATAAAGCACAATAGTTACTTATACAGGAAGGATCCAATAAGATGTGGTCTCTTACACCCTTTGATGACAATCTAATTTATATTGTAAGATGTGAATTGAACGTATCATGCACTGATTCTAATTCATCAAAACCACCTAGTATACCACTCCTGTATCTGGTTTCCTAATCGAAACAAAAAAAACCACATGTATCCTGCCCAAAAAAAAAGGATGAGACAACAACCTCTAATTATCCCACTCTCAAACCCTATCATTTCTGATTTTATCTAACATTACCAATAATTTCTTCATGTGGTTTAAGCAACATTTTTATCTATTACAGAGGTCGACCTTATCTTCTTGGCCAGCAAGTTCAAGGTTACCAGTGAGGGCATGCTGGTGAGAAAAAAGGTACCACCAAGAGATTGTTCATTGTCGACAATAATTATGGTGTCAATGACAGATCCCTGTAGAACTCTCAACACGGAATCAATCAACAGCAACCGAGATTTGTCAATCTTAATCTTAAATGTCTACATTTAATTTCCTATTTTCAGTTACAGTTTTTGACATTGTATTCCTGTTTGATTTATTCACAAGGATGTAAATTGATTTTCTGATAGCAGCTTTTTATGGGAGAGGTCTGTATTTTACAATGTCATGAAAGGCCAATTTGCATGTCCGATGACCCATCAATGAACAACTAATAAGTTGTCCTTGGAGTCCAGATGAAGAGGACAGAAAGCTATTTTACAGCAATTAAAAAAAAAACTTTGTTGCTAGAAAGAGAGAGAGAAATTGCACGAAAAAGTCTTAAGAAAATAGCATTGTAAAATATAAGCGTAAAAATTGTTGTGCTATAAATGGAGTGACAGTTGTACAAAAAAAATCCAAGAAAATAACATTGTAATATACAAGCATAAAGTTTTTCTTACTGTGGCACATAGGAAAAAAGGTACCAAGCCTGCAGAAATGTCACGACATATTGACTGATTTACTAGTTGAGGATCAAGACCATAGTTTGTACTCGAATCAGCTTTCAACACTCGAAAATTCTCCAGATAAATTCCTGCTATCTGCAAAATCATAAGAAACTCCAGGTGAAAACATGCAGGAATGGTTAACCAGGAAAGACAGCATTATATGCCTGACAATGACATAAATATAACAGATAAGATTGCACTCCACCAAGAATCAAACTGCACAGGTGATATTCTGAAACATTAAAAAACTGCTACTGGTGATATTCTTCACTGCACTGCAAGAGGGACCACATAATTATTGTCTGCTATAGAACAATCAAGATTATATAATTATCACTATTGGTTTGATATGCTCCTGCTGATCTTTCATTTTGCAAAAGAACAATCAGATTGGGCCATTTGGCACTTTAGGAGAGCAATAGTGATTTTTTAAAATCCAAATCCAACAGATTTGCTGAAAAAAATTGTCTCCTCTATTTACATAATTTTTATTGAATCCTTGCTATGACTATTGGTTCCTTTATTGAAGAAGGAGATACTTCTCCTTTGACAACATGGTGAATAGAACTTTAGGTGTTGGGGGTTTGGGGCATGGTGAAGCAATTGCAAAATGCAAAACTTTTCTAATATAGAATTCGCTGGGATTTAGTAACTAAAATCTGAAGTATATTTAGTTCAAAGTAATGATTAGAAAACAAATGAAACTAAGTTCATTTATTTGTACCTTTTACTTTCAAGCATGTCTTGTTAGTAGCCTATGTCTCTCCTAACGTTCTTCGATACTGAAAAACTGTTGTAACTATAATATCTGAACTGGATGATTAGAACATATTTGTAATGGAAATGGTAAAAATAATCATATAAATGTTCAACATAATACCTCCAGGGAATTGCCTATAATTTTCCAAATGAGAAAAGGGGAGATTTTTGTTACGTCTATGACAAGCAAGGTAAGAATGCACAGAAGAACAGCCATGTCAAGAAGCGTTAACTGACAAAGCCACACCCACCTTAATCAAGTGTATAGTGGAAAGAGTATAATAGTGTAGAGGATTAAACCTACATCGGGCAACTATACAATTGTTACAGGCCATTATATAGTATTAGGCATTTCCAGTTGTTGCCAGTGGGTTTAACTTGGACACTCATACCATCAGATTGCCTTTTGGGGGAGTCAAATAATCTTTTTGGCCTCCATATCACCTGTTATGAAAATGTTCTACTGCTGAACTGTAAATATGCTGCATGGAGGGGAATGTTTTAAAGGATTAGCCGCACATAAGGTACTAATGAATTTACCGTAGGTTTATATAGTGTCTTCATTTATTGCCAAATGACCAGGCTTTAATAATTAGAAATTTATCAAGAGGAATGGATATGAAACAATTCAAGATAGTACAAATGTACTTTGAAATAAATGCAGTGATGAGTAGACTGATCTACAAACTAACATGCAAAAAGTGAACCGTAAGGACTTAAAATATTATGTTCCCTGTTTACACAGAGAATCATAATAAAATATTATATAATCTGTTTATTCAAGTGAATTATGATAATTGGTGACAATAAAATAGTAGAGGAGGTAAGATTGCTTACCCTTTTTTCAACCTTGTTATCCACAATTGCACACACAGAGACACACACACACAAGGAAACAACATCTCAGACATACATGCTTTGGAGAAAACCAAAGTGCTATTATCATTTCCTCACCTTACAAGCCTTCTGCAGAGCAGAATGTACTTGATCAGATACATAAACAACTAGCTTATCAAGAGATTTCTTCCCAATCCTTCTCAAAACTTTATCACGGGCAGCCAATAACACAACAAGCACTGCTTCACTGGCTGTCCCCTGGATAACTCCCCCACCCTTCCCTGCAAGTTCATCCCCATGAAATATTATTTTAGATAGTGAGACAGTAGTGACCACAAACATTCAATTATCAGTTCCTTTCTAAAATGCTATCCTCCAATTGTTTAAGTGGTACGTTTGTTAAGTGAAAACAACATCTCCTAGTGATGACCTTGATTCGTCATTTATAAATGTTTACTGTTCACAAAAGTTCAGCCACAAACATTTTCTAACTTATATGTACAGAACTTTCCTGAAGGAATATTGTTCTTTTTTTGCCACCAACCATCTAAAATTCAATCTTGATAGATATGGATATTGTAGTCAAAATGGGTTTTAACAAAAAATATTTGTTCAAACCGTAAACTGTTATGAGCATCATATCTAATTATTGATTCCTTGCCAAGTGGTAGGAAGGATTTCTAACGTCCATTAATCTAGAAAGAAATTCTATTGTCATGTTGGCTGAAAATATGCAATTATTTCTTACAATCACATAACTAACACCAGCAACAATTAGTGGGAATAAATATTGCTGGAAGACAACAATAATCTGCTTGTGGTAATGGCACAAAATGTTTAGCCTGTTGAGTTCACATGATTCACAAGAATATTACCTTAGCTATATAGATATTAAACCATATATTTTGAGATTTAAACAAGAAAACAAGACTACTTAAGGCTCTGAAATTGATTGAACTTGCTGAGAACACAAAGTGCTCTTCCACCACAACCAATTGTAACGATAAAATTGGAGACATCTGATAAAATTGGAATGATACAGAGTAGATTAGCATAGCCCCTGCACAAGGATGACACACACAAACCACAACCAATTGTATGCTGGGAGAATCCTTCAAGAAACTGGATCCCTGTAGGTTCATTTATGTTTTTCTTTTTGTTTTTAAATATGAAATACAGAACATTCTTCATGCAAAATCCATTAGTAAAGAAGAGAGATTATAATGAATCAAGTGGGAGAATCTACAAGAAAATAATAGCTCCCTCAACTACAGGCAATAGTTTAAAACATGTAAGCAAGTCATTTTCATGTATATGCGTTACTTCTCTAAGTCTTCAACTTCAGGAAAGTAGAACCACATACCCGATGAAAGGAACTGCTTTGGAAGCTTTAGGATTTTAGCTAGCCAGTCCAAAACAATTACTTCAAGTTCTGTTGCAGCTGGAGATGTCACCCAACTGAAACCAACAATGTTAAAACCAGCACTGAGCATCTCTCCTAGGAATCCAGCAGTGCTACCGTTAGAGGGATAATATGCAAAGAAGTTTGGGCTTTGCCAATGAGTCACACCAGGAATTATCTTGTGTTTAATATCTGCAATTAAGAAGTCATGGTTTAATCTCCACATATAACACTCAGAGTATAAAATATTAAAAGAACTCACCATCTAGAACATCTTCAAGAATTTCAGGATGATCAGGGGCAGAATCTGGGAGCAGTTCTTGTAGGTAACCAGGCTGCAAGCAAGTGCTTCTCAGAATACCACCACTTCTTAAACATTTTTTGACTTTTTTTATCAGTGATAAAAGCAAGCAAAAAGATTACATTCAAAAGGAACTTGGAAAGTACAAGAAGGACAATAGTCACAAATTGCACCCTTAATCCATCACACAAGCAAAAGGAAAAGGCAAACATGGAAAATGTAATCAATTGCTTGTCAGGCCATGTTCGCAAGCATCCCAGAACCCTTGGACAATGTCAAGATCCTCCCAAACTGCATCCTTACACCAAAAGGTAAATATCCAGTAGCAAAATTCTAGACCATAACCGACCAATTTCTTTCTGCTGAAAATGACATGCCATTTCATTGGCCATAGATAGGGAATTTTAAGAAGTTTTGATTTAATTCTCACTAAAATCCCAGAGTCAAGCTTGTTGTATCTAAACAATGCCAACATTCCCTCTCTCCAAAATAACATTTCTATACACAAAAAATCAAATCTTTAGTTCCGCCGAAGATCATCAATTCTAAGACCATAGACGTGAACAAAACATTCCACCATTCCAAAAGTAATCAGATAGAACGGCGAGGTACTCTTAGCTCTGACCAGTGAATACACCAACGCATTCAAAAAATGGAACACAGCCCACTTAATCTAGAACGTCTAAAACAAGATAACAATACGACGCTATATTTATCAATAGCAGAAACACAACATAGTGAACAAAGATTTATTTTTCAACACAAAAAATCCAACCTCATCAAGAAATATCAAATGAACACCAGAAAACATGCAGGGGCAATGATAAAAGAACCGGATTTTCCCTTATAAGATCAGAGAGAACATATATACACGTATATACCTGAACTTGGCTGCGGACGGGAAAGCTCTCGATGGTTTTGTAGTAGTCAGCAATGAAGTCGACCATCTTGTGGGCATTTTCCCTCAGCTGCTCTGCGTCCATTGGCTTCAAGCTTCCGTTTATCCCATTATTATCCCTATACAACACAACACAACGCGAAGGAAAAAGGTCAGTCATACCCATGGAGGTGCATCAGCGAGAAGAGGAGGTTGGAGACTTACATTTCGAAATCAGAATCGAATTTGGATTACTCTCCAGCTCTGTGTCTGAGAGAGAGAGAGAGGGAGGGAGAGAGGAGAGAAGAAGCACAGTGGGTAAGGATGAATGAGTGGAGCAGCTCGTCAGTTTCTACTATTCAATCTCCAAATTGAATATAATGGCCCTCTATCAACATCCTCCATTTGTCCATTTTATTGGATTTTAACCCACGTAGAATTTTCTGTCGCAGTACAACC